>BLKR01004497.1:0-106705 GCA_011170035.1 Teleogryllus occipitalis | reverse complement strand
AGTCTAGGCAAATATCACGTTTTTCGCCAAAAACAGTGCTCTACAAATGATTCTTCACGACCGTTTTCTGTTACCTCAAAACCCTATCACTCAGGTTGATGGGCATCCAGTGGTCACCGACCCAGAAAAGCATGATGGAAAATCATTTGCTCCCTTCCTTATTCGCCACTGCCTACCCATTCAACCTTCGCACGCCTTCATCAGCATGCCCTATGACCTCTATTGCCCAAGTGTACATGGTGATCTGAAAAAGAGATACTGCAGTGCATGCGGTATCTACTTTTTTTCATCCATCACAAGAACTGCAGAGCACAGACGTGCGATCCATAGTGCACTAGCCACACCAGCACACAAAGTGCGACTCTCACGGATAGTAATACGTCGAGCTAATGAGCTTATGTGCGCAAGCGGCAACGGTTTAGAGTGGGTTAATCACAGCGAAGTTGAAGGAGCAGATGAATTTACGGAAAATCATATGGACACGTTGGTTCCAGCAGTCACTGTTGAGACCGTGCATGAGTCCCCGTGGACTGAATTTCAATGAATTGGTGCACTGTTTTTATAAGTGCAATAATATTCATTGGAATTCAGTCACCCTATTTTCGAAATACTAGTCATATCTGGTCTTAAATAAATATAATTAAGCAAATTGTGTTTTTAAATAAAATCCAATGCATTGTTATCGGGGAGGGAGGGGGGAGGGAGTCGAGCCAAATCTCACATCTCACGAAGGGGGGAAGTGGAGTCAAAAAATCGCCAAAATCGCCTCACGTAATGTATGGACGGCCCCTTAACAGCAACCGCATTGCTTGACATTCATACCAATCGTCAAATACTGAGGACATAAAATCGTTCTCTTGGATTGGTGTCCGTCGGGCAACGGAGATACCGATGACCAATAACTTCATCATCAAACACCGAAACCCAATTCGAAATAAGTGATTTTTATTTTCTCGTAAAGATAATATATTGTAATACTGCAGCAGATTTCTCGACAGAAAAATTCATATTTTAGGACCCCAACGAACATGTGGAAAAATCCTATTCGGTTTGCAGTAAAATGCACCCTTTAATACATTGCGTAACCAATGTATTAAAGGGTGCAGAAACCAGGTATTGTCGGATACAGGAAAATGATGATACTGAAAAATCGATTGACGCCGAATTATTTGCTCGTCTCTCTGACCGTCTGTGGTCAACATTAGCGCCTAAACTGTTCAGACGATTTTCGGATCATAATTTTCTCGTAATTCTATTTGAAGTTAATGACATTTATAAAAACAATTTTCTGAAAAACAACTACAAGTTTTCTGTTTAAATTTTTTGTTGGATAGAATAAAGGACGCCAAAAAATCGCAGGTTACATTTTCGTTGAACTTTCTAAATTTTCGAAAATTGCAAGTTAGAAATAATGCGAGAAGTAAGATCTCATGAAGCATCAATAGTGAAAAGATATCTTGACACCCTCTCTTTCATATTATTTGCAATTATCTCTATTTTTCAATCTTCCCCTATTCTTTTCATCAAAATGCTTTATTAACCTCGCCTACTTTAACGGTTTCACTTTTCAAAATAATTTTAAAAAACCTCGTCGTAGGCCATTATAATAGATAACCGCTCTATAAAACTCGTGATTTTAAGATAACCCAACGCTGCCCCATCAAACAAATCTTATTGGCATAACATTGTTGAAGACATTGTAATTGTTCTAATAGTCACCGGGAGAGGTAGCTCAGTGCATCAACTGATGTCACTGCAGCGCCTCTGACCGGGAGGTCTTAGGTTCGAGTCCTGACGGCGGCAGGATTTTCGATACTAGCTAGGTCGAATTCAGTCGCTGTCTGGAGGAGAATTCTAGCGGCCAACTGCTCTGATCGGTAGTTTTCCGTGGTTTCTCCGATCAACACCGGGCGAATGCCGGAGCAGTACCCTATCAAACGGGCCACGGACCGCGCGCGATCTGTCTTTCCTCTTCCTTGTCCTATCCTCTCCCCTTAAACACACTTACACTAACATGCACTACACTACCACATATTCCGGGAGACCGGTCGGGAGCTTAGAGCTTGTCCCGGCTGGGGCGGTGCCCCGCTGGTGGGAGAGTCTTGGTTAGGGGGAAACCCCACTAGCCGACGGTAGGTCGGCGCCGGATCTCGCCATCCAGCGGGGGAAGATTACCGCCATCTCCCGAAAAAAAACATGCACTACACTAACGGGACTAATGACCACAGTAGTTGACGCGCCCGGAAACACGAAAAAATCAATCAATCTAATAGTCAACTTTTTTGTTTGCCCATCTCTCCAAATTGTAATTCTTATCTACAATCACCTCCTCTTTTATATCTCACCCTCTACTTTCGACACACAATTAAACCCACCTACCCAAAAGCCCCTCTCCCTTTTCCAAATCTCCTCAAAAGCCTTTCTGCGCAGGCCGGCGGGGCTGCGCGAACGCGGGCGCGTTACCTGTAGAGTGCGAGCGGCCATGGCGAAGGGTGCGAGCGGTGCGAAGCGGTGTCTGAAGAGCGGAGCGGGGCCGGAGCGGGCTTCGAGCAGGAGCCAACTGCTGGCGGAGGCGCACGCGCGGGCTATATACCCGCCTGGATGCGCTTCCGTACCCGTCGCCTGTAATTGGGTGCGTGTTCCGCTGTTATTGACAGCTCCGTTCGGAACTGCGTTCAGCCCCGGCAATCGCTTAACAACCGCTAAGAACACGCAGTGGGCCTAAAAGACATTGAGAGTGCACTTGCTGCAACAGCAGCGTAACTCAGAATTTGGCACGAATGAATTACAGTAAAAATAAATAAGATTTTTGAAGTTATTTCTGCTGGTGAAATGGCACGACCGTGCTTGGAAAATAAGTCACTGGAGAGCAACTGTATCGACGTTGTTCTACTGTATTTCATATGTCAACTTGAACAGTCAAAAATATCTTCTGAAAAGTGTTTTTTTAACCCTTTAGCACTATTGTAACAAACTTATTTTCTGGGATATTAAAGTACTCATTTCATACAATGAGAAACAAGAAAATTATCTGTAGTATTGCCTAACTCTGCTCAATAAGTTACGAATTTTAAGAAGTCATTGATTGTATTTCATTTATTTTAATTACGATACATATAATTGAAATATTTTTAGTTAACTTTTTTCTGTCGCATGGGTCTTTCACCCATTTTGACCGATGGCGTTTAGAAAATATTGAGGAAGGCATTTTAAATATTATAGAAAACAGATATTTTGAATGAATTTATGTATGGTAATAACTGCTTAATTATACATTACTGTCAATTATTTGTTCATTTTGATTTTTAGATAGCTTGAGAAAAAATATCTAAGTGATATTTTAATAAATATTTTTATTAAAATAACAGTTTTACTAGAAATAGTTTGAATTTAAGCTCAGGGACACCGTTAAAAAATTATATGATTAAGACAAATGATTTAGCATTTTTAGAGAGTTCTTTTTATCCGCCACATTTTCAAAGTGAGGACCAAGGCCATGGCCCTCCTCTGGGGCCTCCTAGATTTCGGCACAGTGTGTGCCGCCTCCGTGCTCTGCGACGCTTTATGGCTTCGAAGACCCACCGGAGCCTCGCCACGCAATCACTGGAGCTGCAAGTATCAGCCTCCATTTCGGGCTGCGCAGACGAAAAGACGAAAAGTGGGGCATCTTTGACTCTTGTATGCCTTTTGCAATTGAACAATAAAATGTGATTTCATGGGTGTAACTTGGGGTCTGTTCACACAGGCATAACAGCAGTTTATACGAACTGGCAAATATCAAATGAAATAACTATTTAAAAGTCTATAAAGACTTTTTATTACTGTTGTTTCATATTTTACAAAAGAATCCTTCACAATTTGTTTTTTGTTTTTAAAAAACTTTACAAAAATGTAATATTTTTGACTTGTCTCTCACGTCGGTAATTTTTACATTTAAGGTAATTTCTTCACATTATTATATTTATGAGCACATGTTCTTTAAATAATGTCATATAAAGTTTCTCGAAACGTCAATAGTTTACTATGAAAATGAACTCAAAATTTCGCATTTTCAGAAATGCCCAAACGCCATTTTCTCAAAAATGGCCCCAAATTTTTTCATCAAACTTTTCCAATAGTGCTAAATGCACTGTTGATTTTGTCGTAAAGGTTTTACTCTTTTTTAATATTCTTGTAGTAATATTTCTGTTGTTCTATTCGGGAAGCAAAATGTTGAGAAAACAGTTATTAATAATATGACACCTCCTTCTTTCGAGTTTTGTCTGTCTTCTTGGATGGTTTTGTATCCCTGTAGAAAAAATGGGGATTCTGGTTTGAGATACGATTCTATGATGCATGCTATATCAATTCTGTTAACAGTTTTGTTGATAATGCCGTTGGCATTCCAATTTAGTATAATTAAATCATTATGGTGATCCATAATTGTTGTTTAATGACATAGCAATTGAGTGTTGGATATTCTGTATGATTGTTGGTATTTTGAACTTATAAAATGAATGATATGGTTGGTTACAAACAGAGTGATTTTTGTATGAATGAATTACCAATATTTAAGTTTTGTAGTTTCTGCTTGCTTGTTGGTTGTAATGGTGTTGCTGATTTATGTTTGTTGTGTTTTTTTTGGTAGTTGGTATTTGTCGCCTGTGCGAAATTAGATATATTGTTGGTTGGAGGTAGTTTTGGAGAGTTTGTTAAATTGAATTGGGGGGGGAGGATTGTTCCTATGTCTGTCATTTGAATTATTTCTTTCACTTTTCAACATTTTTCGATAAGATGGACATTCTTCAGATCTGAAGTCAGCCCTGTGCTTCCCTAAAGAAAAATTACATGTTGGAGGGGAGTTCTTGTGTTCTCAATTTGCTGATAGGCGATCAGCTGCACAAAACACGCACGAAATTGTATGATTAGTTGTTTTTACCGGTGTCCAAAGTCTAAACACCGGTAAGATTAAAGGGGACCCTTGGATATCTTTCTTCTTTCTGGTTTCAGTATGTTATTGCCTATTTGTTTTATTTCTAGAACATCCTCGATTTTGTGAGTTCCATCAAAGTCTACAGCCACTACTGGGATGGGGGAATTGCTTTTGTATAGTCGAGTAACTTTTGTAGCAGAATTGAATTTGCTATTGATTTCAGCTAAAATTTCATTTTCTGGGATTGTAGGATAAATATTTTATCACAATTGAGTATTTTTTACTAATTTTATCCGAATACGTGTGAATTTGTTTTTGGTGGCCAGAAAATATTTAACTGCTTTTCGGAAGTCGGTCACTGACGATTTGGATTCGAATCTTTTGATTCTTGAACTCTGTGGTGAAGTTGCATGAGACGTTAGTTTTTATTTCATTCCCGTGGGTAACTTGATTTTCAAAATTTGTGACAAAAATTGGCGGAATTTTATGTTTTTCGCTTAAATTCTCTGGGATCTCTTCGTTTAACCAACTAAATCGGTTTTTGATTTCTACATTGTACTGACTTTGTAAGTTCGACCCTGCTGTCTGTGGTGGCTGCTGTCTTCTGGCTGACTGTCTGTGGTTACACGAAGTCTCTGTTATCATTGTCGTTATCGCCGGTTCGCTTTCTCTGCGATATTACTTTATTCTGATGCAGTTGGGTTGAGGAAGCAATCTGTTGTGACTGCAATTGTTCCTCGGGCTGGCCTGATGATCCGGCCCCGAATTGGTTCTTATTGCTTGCATTTTGTTGAAGATGGTACGGAATGTCACAGTATTCCATGCTGTCCGTGAAGTTCACTTTGTCTTTGTCGGGGACCACATCAGATAAACCTTTCGAATTATATATCGAATTTAGGGCTTCACGGACCATTCGCTGTTATACATTCGTCCTGTGCTGGATAAAGCATTGTTGTTCATTCAACTACTAAAGCACTAGTAGTGAATAAAATTGACCACTAATTGACCAACAAAAACTGTTTCGTACATAATAGTCACCACTATTTCCTAAAGTTCGTAGTGATTTTGAATTACACTTTAACACTTAACGATTCTAGCTGCTGTTAGCGGAGCGACTGCTCTGGCCCGCAGCTGAAACGAGAATGAACACGAAATCCGTTCAACCATTCATTGCTAGTGCTAAAGTTTTCAACTTCAAGGTCCGATGCGATTCCAAGAGCTTTTTCTTGTAAAATTGGCCCACTTATAGGGAACTTACAGGCTCTTTGAACCAGCGGGTGTAAACCATTCTAAAATAACACTTCATGCTTTCGTAAGGCTGTCAACGTCCCTTCTTAGAGCTTTTAATGCCATTTTCTTCCCAATCTTTCAAGAACCTGACATTTGCCATAATTAAACACGACTTTCCATTTTTGCTTACCCTTATCACTGATAAGCGATTCTCGAGAGAAAGGATTGTGAGTTCCTAGTTGCGATTTGTCAGGATGATGTGAAAATTGTACCGAAAACAGACATCCCTATTACATTCCCTTCACAATTAGCGGTAACACTACAAGATGAAAGCACGTTCAGTCCTGGATTGCATTGCAAACTGAAGGAGAAATCATCGAACCCACCTCCAAAGCCATTCTAAGAATAGCACACGCAAAGAGGGATAGAAGAGTCAACGGCGGTACCCCCTTCCGCGTGAGAAACTGCGTGCGTCGTCATCGGTTGCCACCCACGCCGCAAGGTGCAGCTAGCAGAAAACCACATATTAAAAGATTGAAAAACATTTCCCGAAACGAGGATATAAGTGCTCGCTTTCAGTGGGGAAAATTAGAATTGTGTAGAGGAATTGATGGTCGTTGGCCGGAAACAGGGGTGATCGGCATAAAGGGGATTTCAATACTTTGGTAGAACGGGGAAAATATTCCGTTCCAAAAAAGTGTTCGGGAAGAGGGGTGGTCTTGAAGAGGGATTTCTTTGTGTTCGTTCTTCAACGTTCCAAAGAAAATAAATTAGAAATTGCAGAGGAATAGTAGTTATTTGTATACCAGCATTATACAAGACATTTTTTGTTGCAAGATATCGTTCAACATAGGACATTTTACGGCACAAATGATGACGTGTTAAATTTTACGGCACGTGTCATCGCACAGCAAATCGCAGCGAGAGAATCGTGGTGTGGTAGTGGTAAACGGAACAGCCGGCCACAGTTTTCTCGCACAGATGTCAAACATCCGAGACGTCACAAGAACGTTCTTTCGCAAAATTAAGTTTGATTCTCTCATAAATTTATAATGCTGTTATACAAAAAAATAGCGTATGCAACAGCATAGCTCGCTCCTAACGTTGCTCTTTTTCAAAGCATGTACTCATGCAATAAAGCTTAACATTATAAACTAATTGTATACAAGAGTATTCGACATTAACTCACAAAAAGTGTCAGGCATTGTAAGAGTCGTCAGCCCGAGGGAGTATGTAGCTATTCAGTCAAAATGCTAAAATGAAAATAAATTAAAGACAAGTATATTTTATTAACCTGCGATTCCAACAAGAGTGATAAAGGAACAATGTACAAAGTCACGCAAAAACTCACAGGCTATAAAATTAAAAAGATCACATTTCTTATATTTCCTTTGAGTTCTGATTGCTCACAAAGATGTCACAAACATTATTCAGCCTTTTTCTACTATAAAGTGTGGTATGCACCATTAGAACGGTATGTTTGGAATAGTGTCTATCTTCATAGTTAAAACGCAGTGAGTAAAAGTATTTCAATTGAATGAATTAAACGGCTAATACTACTGACCTGTTAATAAAACTAACCATTTATTAGCTTGTTGTAGGTAAACTCACTAAATGCATTGTTTATAAGCATTGTCAGTGGTTCAAGGCATCGAATCACAATCTCGCTGAATTGTACTGTATATTTGTACTTTCTAAGCACCGAATGTTTGTTGCAGCAATGCCTGATGCAGTCCGATGCAGATGTTACTTGTAAGATTAAAACCTTACGTTGGTGTTTCTCGACAATTTTAATTTCATATCTTCTACTATTTGAAATTTTTCATTCAAAAAATATTATTTTGAAATAAATGGTAGTTTGATAGCCACTATCTTATTACATATATTTTTATTTCGTGTGTTCTAACAACGATCATACTTGTTTCACCCTACTTCTTTGGAATGCAATATATCGCTTTCAGAAAACTTATCTCGTTTCATGTAAATTTCCAAGAGTCCATTCTACAAAATTATTTCACTCTGGTAGATTCGGCAAAATAATTTCCCCAAGTAGAAACCTTGAAATATAAACTTAATATGTGATTGAAACACATGTGAAATAATTGTATGGAAAAATCAAATAACTTTCTAAATTGTATTTTATATATTTCCTTATTCAGTTTAATATTGTTACGGTTATTATTTGTCATTTTCTCGTGTAAATATTGTCGGGGAGAAGTTGAATATTAGCAAAAAGCTGACCGAAAGAACGTATTAAAAGCAAGTGGTGGAAAAGGTATCTCAAGAGAATTGAAAGTCAGAAATAATGTAAAAAACTGGCTCTATTTATTCAAAAGTATATAAAAAACACTGATGGCAAAACACAACAGAGAACAAGAAACTTAACAGCAGATGACGTATAAAAATACGATGGAATGAAGACATTCGCAATGACCAGTGAACGCTGAATGAAGCAAATCAATAACCGTAGTGTCCGTGGCCCTGGGAGACAGTGATCTCTTGCGCATCGCCGACGACGGGGCCGTGAAAGTTGACGTAGGAGGTGGCCTTGACCTGCTGGTGGCCGTGGCCATGCTTGTCCTTGAGGACGTAAACGTGCTCGTTGTGGCCATGGTTCTCCACGTCAGCGAAGAAGCCGCCCTTCTTGTCGGAGACGTACTTGACGGTGCGCAGCACGCCGCCGGGCTCCTTCAGGGTGTACTGGCCCTCCACGCGGTCGCCGTCGCGGTGCTCCACTTGGCCGTGCTGGTCGCCGGTGTGGTGGTCTTCAACGCCGTACTCGTATTTGTACTTCGGGTAGGCCTGGAGAAAAAAATAAACGTTTAATTTTTTTCTCATTTGATGAATTTATGCAATATTTTATCTGGATGTCGTAAGTACTAATTTTATTTTGATTTTTGTCATCGAGATATATCACTGTACAAACATTGTAATTCAGGTTCATATAAACTTATTTTTTCCTGCTTATCATCAGTCCATATGGAATTGTAAGACCACTGAATTAACCTTTAGGTTCTACAGGACCCAAGAGTCCCATGCCAGAATACTATTCAGTATGCTATTCTTTTCAAGTGATTTGTATTTTGAACTCCTATATTTCTGTAATCTAAGAGACGTATAACTTTCCACGAGGGCTATCTGGAAGGGAACTTTGTAAATACGAAATAATTGCGAATTACAAATAAGTTAATCCCTGCGGGGAAATTGATTGATTGATTTTTTCGTGTTTCCGGGCGCGTCAACTGCTTTGGTCATTAGTCCCGTTAGTGTAGTGCATATTCTTTTCTCGGGAGATGGCGGTGATCTTCCCCCGCTGGATGGCGAGATCCGGCGCCGACCTACCTTCGGCTAGTGCGGTTTCCCCCTAACCTGGACTCTCCCACCAGCGGGACACCGCCCCAGCCGGGACAAGAAAGTCATCAACCAAAGCATAGTCTATCCGCTCTCAGCCCTCATCGAGCAGTATTTCTTAACGCAATTTCGTAGGTACAACCATCGTTAGATTGGCTAAGATATCTAATACTTTCCAGAATCTTTATGGTGGATGAATAAGTCATGGCAAAGAACCACTCAAATCGCTTTTCCAATCCTTGAGTCTAAAAGAATATGTATATGATCATTTAAGATACTGTATGGCCATTTTTTCTTTCAATATACAAAATCACTAAAGTGTGGGAGCGTTCCAAAACCATTCATTAATCAGAGATTACACTCAATTTGGAAAACGTACATCAAAATTCGTTCTTTTCGAGATGTTTTGAAAAATAGAATGAATGTTGGGGAAATGAGACCTCTGGCTTCGGCCACGGGCGGGCCAACGTCCTTACCACGTAATCCACGAACTCGACGTGTTTGCCGTGCTTGTCGGCGACCGTCCCGCGAATCTCCTGGGCGTGGCCCTCGACGGGGCCGTGGAAGATGGCGTAGGACTTGCCCGAGTAGCCTCCGTGGCCGCCGTAGCCACCGCCAAGGCCCCCGCTGCCGCCCTCCGAGTCGCCCTGGCTGCCGTAGCCACCGCCAAGGCCGCCGCCGTAGTCGCCGAAGCCGGCGCGGGCACCCGCCACCGCCAGCGCCAACAGAAAGAACTGCGGCAGAAGACGATGTTCTGGTGTTTAGATAGGTCAGGGTTGTCATGAACGCACGGGCATGGTCGCTTATTGATTTTGAATACATTTTTTTAAAATATTGTCAATTGATACGATACTATCAAATGAACAACTTTGGCGATGTTGTTCGATCATTCCATACACTGTATATTGAAAATATGGCAAATTTTGATGAACTACTTATCAATGAAGAAGATAACTTCGACAAATTGTTTTGTAGGTATTTCTTTGTAAAAATTATAAAATTTGTTATTGTAATTACACTTTTATATTTCTCTATCAACTTCGTTCTAAAGTATTCAAATATTGTGTTTAATACTAAATTTAAAAAAATGTCCTTAAGAAAATACTTTCAATTTATGTGTAATTCTTCCCTAAATGCGCATTTTTTATTTATACATTTTATATATTTGATTGACCGGGAAGCTACGAATATACGTATTGTCGCAAAGCTAAGATACCGATCCCGTCTAGATATTTGTCTACAAATTATTCGAATTGTTCATGAGCATCACAGTATAAATTTTCTGTGAATCGTTTGCGATTATTTTAAACTTCCCATTTGATTTTGAATGTTAGTCTTGTTTAATGTTTCAGAACAATGTAATTTGGGAGCGAATGAGAAAACCTTTTCCTAGTTAATATACTTTTGAAACATAGTAAAAATGTATTCGGTTCAAAGTACGTTTGGCGATGACTTTGCCGAACCGAGAAATGCACTTGAGTTTGCACCACAAGTTTCAAATTTAACATCTTCCAAAACGCACCTGCAATCAGTATTGATTCTGTGCATTGTGAAACTATTACTATAGAATTTCTTCTTTCTGGAACTATTATCTCAATACAAAGGTCGGCTCATATTGGTAAAGTCACGTAACTGCTTTTCAGTTCACAGTATTCCATCGCTTGGTGACGAATATGTCGCAAATAATAAGAAATCATAACGACTTTTTCAATAAGTCAAAACTCGTTTTCCAGTTGTCTACTTTTTATAGTTTGTTTTGAAAAATATCATCAATTAATTCGTTCTAATTAAAAAGAATCACTTTTGAACATTTATCAATCTGCATCAATGACAGTACCTTGTGCTTCCATCAGATTAACAAAGAGGCAACATAGCTGATTACTATACAAAGCTATTTTCAATATACTACTCAAAATTAAACATCTCGTGTATCAGTAAAAATATTATCGTAAAATAGTTAGAGGTACGCTTTGTGAATGCCTCTAAAACTGATTTATTTTTATGTAGTTAAAGGTTTCCATAATCTTTATAGACCCACCTGTGCTCTTAATGTTAACCCTTCCCATTATCGAATACAATTTGTCGTCAGTGGATTCATGTCTCATTTCTTCCCTTAAAGAATGTCAATTGTCTCACTTCCTAATAGTATTTCAGAGTTTGGAAAATCTATTACTAAGGAATATATTTTTTCATTCTTTGATGATAATTCATTTCTGTAAATTTTCACTCACCAAATCCATTGTTCTTCAAGATTGCGACACTAACTATCTTCCCTGCCGTTAAGGCTAAACTATTTTTTTATACACTTTGAAGTCCTATTACGTTTGCAGAGTAGTTCTGATCTCGTAGGCATCCAATCCGCCTGAAGATACTCACCCCACATCCTCTCAGAAAACACATTTCCACAGAACTCACCTGAGCTTTGTACATGTTGCTTATCTGGAGATACAGCTGCAACTGCTGCAGTCCGGAGAACACCGGCGCCTTAAATACCCGTGGATCCAATAGAGCGAGAATCCGGGCGAACGAAAGTACTTCACAGCAACAGCAGCAGCGGCGGCTGCACAGCACCGAGCCCCGCCCACTCCCTTCGGATGACGTCGTTACCGAATAGACCTGCTCGCGACCAAAAAAGCCGCGCGCGAGCCGCTCTCGTACGTAACACCCGGAAAGGCGCTGGGCGGCGGGGGCTCGCCTCTCGCCGCGCGAGCACCGATTTGCGCGACCGCGTGTGACATGTCCCCTTTCATGAATTGGTCGCCTCAAGTATTTGGAACTCCGCGGGCGTTGCGACCTCAGGTTTGTTGTGCCTTTCGCTCCGACGCTTCGGGCGATCGGCTTGGCTCTCGACAAGCGGCGGCCAGCCGCGCTGGAAAATGAACGCCGTGCGATACGTTTTTGTCATCTGCCCCTGCTCTGTTAAGTACTTGCTAATTGCGGTTTTAGACATTAACCGGGTGCGAATTTCTAATACGGTTGATGATTGTTATTTGGCGTGTCGGTAGGCGGAGTCATTCCCCTCTGAGAGCTGGGAGTCATGTGCGGGTCACTGGAGGTTAGCGGCAGGGTTGTAACTCGTTTTGCGCCATCGCGTGTTTCTTCTACCGCGATCTTTTCATCTAATTGCTGTGTTGTTGTTACCTCGAAGTAAATTGCTATTCTGCTCATCCGGTTTTTGTAGGAAAGAACACTCAATTTGCTAGGGAGAAAAGGGCAGTTCTGTTTTTATTAGGTGTTAAGATTCGTTTCTCTTAGAATTCTAACCACTTTATTAGACTTTTGCTAGCCATTCAAATTCTTGAGAAGTTTCTTTGGGAAAAGGGGGTTCTCAAAAATGTCTGTTACGCTGTGTCCATTATAAGATGTATAGAAGGTCATTTCAGACGAGGAAAACCAGTTTAGCACTGAGTAGTTGTTCTGTTAGAAATGGCTGTATTTATGACGTGATAAATGTGCAAAAACCCTCACATAATCATAGCTTATAAGTGATAACATTTTAACACCAAAATGTCTTCTTGCGCTCGACAGCGTCTTTTCTGTTCGTAAATTTCACAATGGCGAAACAGATTTTAAAATTACTATAAAAATGAAGCTAGTAGATAAAAAAGTTAAATATAAGAAGACGAGGAAAGCCGTTGATACGGGCTTTGCTTCGGCTTTTCGTAGTAGCATTTCAGTAGTTTCCTTTTGGAAAATTGTAGGTCTAATGGTGAAATATTGTAAACCTTCAAGTATTCCTCATGCCATTAGTCAGAAGCAAATGTTTACAACTCAGAATTAATGCAAAAATTAAGATATTGTTAAGATAATTGCCTATCGAATAAGAACATAAACTATAAGATTTGTTGATGTTTTGTCTCTTCAGAAATGTACACTAGGTCCCTTTAGGTGTCTCTCGTCGTCCATTAGCTCGGAAGCCGTCACCACCGACAGCCAACTTTCTACTTGAGTGGTAGGAATGTTGTGCTAGCTGATTGACTTGATAGTACAAATAAGTGATTGAATATGAATTGCCCTACTTCTCACACTTCAGCTACTGAAGAACGTGAACTGTTCGATGAACGCTCCATCGAATATTATTTAACACTGTGTGAATTATATAATATTAAACGATACATATTAATGTTCTAACGACACGTTTAAGATAGTTGACAATAGAGAAATTCTTGGCATCTATAAAGAGAAATAAAAACAAGAGATAGCCTCTAGAAGAATATTGAGCAAACATCTATTACGACTCATTGCTTTGGTCAAAGGAAATGACGCAACGTAATTCATTATCAATTTTTTTGTACTCTATTAATTTCAAGAACAACTTTCAGAGAAAGGTCGTAACGAAACAAAATATACATTAGTGAGTGTTGCAAACATATTTGTAAATGAAATACAAGGATAATCTCTTACATAATGGCCAATTTCTGATAATGTCGCAACATTGAAATTCGGTATTCGAAAACCACTAGAATGCTACTACAGCCCAACTGTATGGTTATAGAAGTTGATGGCATGAGCCAATAAACCACAATATTATTTTCGCAATATTATTTTTGTTCCCAATAATATAAATAACACATTCCAAACTAGTCTCCCTCTTCAATCCATTATATGCGAATATTTATGTCATGGAATTTTTGTAATTCCAAACTACAAGCGTCTTCAATTTTCTAATTTACTAAAAACGCATGAACCGATGAACTGGCATGAGTGCTATGAAATAGGGCCATTACTTCACTTCTATCTCACGGAACGCGTCAGGCAGCAATGAGGTCTTGTTAATTGCAATTACCTATGCATTCAATTAACATACACCCCGTTAAGATTCAGTAGTGTACACTCATCTTTATTAATGTTTCTATTAATAATAAGATTAGTGTGATTAGCTGAGTTTAGCTCAGATCCAGTGTTACCACTGAATGCAGAGAGTCTGACCCGGAGGTCGTAGGGTTCGAGTCCCGACGGCGGATTGTCGTCTGCATAACTAAGTCGAATTCAGCCGATATCTGGAGGAGAATTCTAGCGGCCGACTGCTCAGATCGGTAGTTTTTCCTGGTTCCTCCAATCAATACCAGACGAATGCCGGAGCAGTACCCTACCAAACGGATCGCGCGTGATATTTCCTTCCTTTTTCTTGACATATCCTCTCCCATTACACACACAGTTACGCCTGCATGCACTACACTACCCCACGTATTGAGATTTCAGTCAGGATCTTAAGAGTTTGTCCCGGTTGGGGCGGTGTCACACTAACTGAGATACCTGGAGGGGAAATCATCCACAAACCAACTTATAAATCGGCGCCGGATCTCGCCATCTGGGGAAGAACACCGCCACCTACTGGATGAATTCTTTCACTACACTGATGGTACCAATGACCGTAGCACTTGACGTGTCCTGAAGCAATGAATCAGTAAGATTACCATATTTCGGTGAATTAGCTATAATTTATTGACCTACCGTGAGGCTGTCAGAAATTAAAATCAAAATGGACTAGCGTATTAATCTATTCCCGCTGCAATTCAATTCTCGAATTCCAAGCAGTATATCCATTTATGACTAAGTCATTGAATACTGAAAATCTGTTATTTTCGTCCTAATTTTTAATTTTAAACATCTACCTTTTCTTTCATTGCTACCATATTAGTAGTGTACTAATATTTAGCAGAATGGCAGAGGTTTTGAAATGTAAATATTTATTATTACCTATGAACACTAGCACGAATCTCGTAGCTCCCTCGATGCTAATTACAAAATACACAGAAAAGAACTATCGAATTAAAATACTCATATCTGTTCCCGTATGCATGAAAGTAGGGATCAAACCTGAATATGTAGCTCACTTTTATATTGCTCGTAGGTTACAGTATCAACTAACGAGCCTTGAAGAAAACTTCACAACAATTCTCAATGATTAAACACACTAAAACTTATTCACTAAGTGTTGAGAATTACACCTCAAAAACGTTAGCTGAGGCTATCTTCGTTCATGATCTTCACCATGATCTTCAACATGCTAATATGAAAAAATATTGTATTTAGTACATAACATTGAACATCATTACTTAATATCACAATTACATTGAAACACCTATGAAATGTGTATGTAATCGAAAAAACATTCAATTAAATTTGTAATCCACGAGGGTTCACTTCAAAATCTCTTACCTGTTATCTCTACCTCACTGTTGCATCACATGTCTGTCACAACTTACATTGATGAACTTGCTCCTCATTGCTGCCGTCTGTCAACGCAAAGTGACACGCTTCACAATAGGAAGGATGAAGCCAAGTTATTGTAGCCAAGTATTTTTTTCTTCTTGTAGATGCTTTTGAATGATTGGAATGCACACAAACTATCTCTAGAAGAAAAACCCTCCGGAGGTAATATCCCTTCACTTGATGTAGTTTTTTGTTCACACTTGCTGGTGTGTCAGCCATAATAAACGAAACAGCAAGCAACCTAAAAACGTATTTGACGTGAATTGAAATAGAATATGAGGGGCATTTATTCTTTCTGCACTGGTTTATTACAATAGAGAAATAGATTGTTCCTATTTATAGTAAATTACTTCCTGGAAGAGGTTCCGTTTCAGAATCCGTTTTCTAGATCCTTAATACCAAAAAACTTTACGGTAATACCTCTGTACGACCATCCGCCTTTGCGTCCGTCCGTCTGTGTATCTGTCCGTTCGTCCATCTGTGCGCTTGTCCTCTGTGCATCAGTCCGTACGTCCATCTGTGCGCCCGTCTGTGGTCAACACTAACGCCTGAACTGTTCAGGCAATTTTCTAACAAATTGACATTCCCTGATCGATCTGTCCCATTTCGAGGCTCTTAGAAATTTGAAACGGATATTTTCATTTGGGATGGTATTTTACATGAATCCTTTCTTTCATAATTTTCTAAAATACGATGGCTCCAATTTTTTTATTACATTTTTGCTCGGAGAGCAAATTACCCACATAAAAGTGCCACATGTCCGATTTTTCTGGATTTGCAAAAAATTATTATTATTATTATTATTATTATTATTATTATTATTATTATTATTATTATTATTATTTAATCGGGCACAGTTCGCTGGCACTGAGACAGAAGTCACACAGATATCCTCCAACAAAGCAAGACATCCAAATTCTTAATACATATTATAAATTAAATTGTATATCAATAAACAAAATTCTAATTGGGACAACAAATAGATGCATATTTATGTGTACAATTAAGAAACATGCTTACATTGACCATTGTAAAACTTAAAAACCATTACTTCCCAAAAACCTCCTGACCAATGAGCACTTACTGAGTAAAACATTTCTGAAGTCGGCACTCTTTTAAATTCCAAGTATTTCTAGCGAGTACTTTAAGGTCTTCGGAATAATGTCTGTTGCTGAAAGAACCACAGGAATTGTCTTTGTTTCTAGGATATTCCACTGTTCTGTCTCGATATGGGCCAATTGTTGGTATTTCTGGATCTTCGCGTGATACACTGTCGTAAGATTGCTAGTCTTGACGTCTACCATATCTACAAACCATTCTTTTTTCCTGTTTTCATCCCATATTGTTATGCCAGGTCTATTGTGGTGCACTGTTCGATCTGTCAGTTCACTTCGGTCCCAATACAGCTGTTGTTTTCAAGCACATTTTTTGAAGATATACATGTAATATGGTGTATCACAGCATGGGGCTAATCCACATACCTTGACAAGTTGGGCATGGATGATGATTCGCCCCATCATATCATGTCTGTTCTACTCAGTAGGGGCAAGTTTACTACAGCCTGAGATAATATGCTGAGTAGTCTCGCTACATACTACACTTGATGTATTTGTGACCTACATACTACACTTGATGTATTTGAGATAATTCTTGGTTGCAATTACTTGGTCTTATATTGCAACCATGAACCCTTCCATTTAGAGATATTGATGTCCAATATTGAGCCATTTGCACGACATATCAGCGTCGACATTGGAATTGGCTACTTCAGCTGGATTGCCTTCTGCTTCCATAGCTCTATCTCTCGGTCGAAGGATGGTTGCTGGAGTTCAATTATATCTTGGCTGAGGTATAACGGTGTATAGTTATCATCTGCTTCCTGAGACACTCTATGTAGATGATATGATACAGCTTTCGTCCGGAAGTACTGCTTCATGCTGATGATCTGTTTTGTATGGGTTTTGCTGATTTTAAGGATGCCACGGCCTCCCATCTTTTTTGGGAGTGTGACCTTTTGGATTGAGCTTTTCGGATGATGGATTTTGAAGCGGGTCATTTGGACTCTGATAAGCCTTTCCAAAGATTCAATATCCGTTTTCGACCATTTGATGATCCCCAATGTGAGTGTAATAATTGGTATTGCGTACATATTAATTGCTGCTGTAAGATTTTGTGTGATGAGAAAGGTTTTGAATTTAATTTTCATTCTCTTAACAAATTGCAATTGTATTTTTGCTTTAATTTCAGTTTGCGCAATCAACATGTTTCGATGAATCCCTAGGTATTTATAGAGCTCATCTACTTCTAAGGCTGTCATAATCTCTCTTGACATGGTTGGGTTGGTTGGTTGGTTGGAGTGATTCCGGGCGCGTCAACAGCTTCGGCCATTAGTCCCGTAGGTATAGTGCATGTTTTTTCCTCGGGAGATGGCGGTGATCTTCCCCCTGCTGGACGGTGAGATCCGGCGCTGATATACCGTCGGCTAGCGGAGTTTCCCCCAATGAGGACTCTCCCACCAGCGGGGCACCGCCCCAGCCGGGACAGGCTCTAAGCTCCCGACCGGTCTCCCGGGGTATGTGGTAGTGTAGTGCCTAGCTGAAAAACTAGTGTCGAAAATCCTGCCGCCGTCAGAACTCGAACCTAGGACCTCCCGGTCAGAGGTGCTGCAGTGACATCAGTTGATACACCCGGTTTGATATGGTTTCATATACTATTGTGCTGATTAGTTTACCTTTACTAATGCTGTGAATTTTATATTTTTTCATTATCATATTGCATTTCTATGTCGGTGGAGAATCTTTCAGTGACATGTATGAACTGCATAAGTCCATATAAAGTTCCTGAGTACAGCTCGATATCATCTATGTACGCCAGATGACTTACATTATATTTCCCTAGGCCTTTCAGTATATATCCTACTCCCATGTTTTCCAACAAAAGGGAGAGGGGACTCATGGCAAGACAAAACCAGCAAGAACTGCGACTGTCACTCTGAAAGATGCCTCTGTGGGTTTTTAGTGTCTTGGTGACGATTCTTTCATTACTCGATGACATATCTATTGTTGTTTGCCAGTTATTCATTGTGCACATTAGAAATCTTACGATTACGGGGTTAATACCATACAGCAGCTAGTCATGTGTGGTCATATTATTATTATTATTATTATTATTATTATTATTATTATTATTATTATTATTATTATTATTAGTATCATTATTACTAGCAGTAATAGCAAAGTAGAACTTTCGGCAACTTGCTGAATAATACCGTAGTGGACCAGAAATATTATTTTAAGACTATTAAAGAAGACGGCTCGCAACATGATGTTTCAAATATTACAGTATTGATTTGTATTTCGAGTGAATAATATTGAAACTAACGATAAATAATGACTAAAGAAAATATTATTCAGTATACATATGTTAATAAATTATCTAATGAGGGAATATCACGGCATTAGGAATGCTGAAACACTTGTTTCTCACATTCTAGTGCTCGACTCCGAGCCGTGCGGACCTAGTAAGCGGAGCTTCCGCAGTTCGTCACTTATCTAGTATCCTGTAGAGAGTGAACTTCGACGTTGGTAACAACTTAAATGATATCGTGTGATAAGTGAAAGTCATTCGATATCAACTCATCAACAGGGCATGCGATAAGCAGTGCTCTTTTAACCCTAAACAACGGTGGATTCGACACCTCCTTCACAGACGAAGTTCTTCAAAATCCGTAAATGTTACCATCTAGTGAAGATATGGATTTCATCACACCCTGATGCAGCACTACCCCGAAGTGAATCTCGAGGTTGGCAACTCAACAGTAAACGCGACCAACGGTCAAACCTACCCTTCAACGGCAACCTCTCTCACCAGAAAAAGGTCAGTTGGTGATACCTCAAATTCTCACGAAAATAAAAAAATGAGTGTAGATCCCAACAAATATAGTGATCCATCTGAATTCTCAAGTGAACTTGAATATAACGTGCCTACCGATAACAGATTTAGTGAATTAGGAAAAATCAATGATGAAATCGAGGACACGAGATTTGCTTACCTAAACAATCACCCAAACGATAATTTGTCTCAAACAGGTAAAATTCCTCCAATATATGTGTCTAATATAATAAACATTAATAATTTCACCAAGGAACTTAAGCATAAAGTTTCAAGTAATTTCATATCAGATGTTAAATATGACAAAGTCAAGATCAGTGCCAAAACACCAACAGACTTCCGTAATATCGTTAAATACTTAATACAAACACAAAGGAGCTTTCATTCGTTCAAAGATCCTTCAAACAAAAACTTTTCAGTGGTTTTTAAGAACCTGCATCAATTAATAACAGTATTCGACGTAGCATTAGACTTAAAACAGCGGTATCCTTCAATTCTGAAAGTAATGAGACTCCAAAAGGACGGCAACCCCATTCCTGTAGTGGCCGCCGAATTTAACGGAACCGAACCAATTGATATCATTCTATCAATAGATGTAACCATCGAGTGAAGGTAGAAAGACGTAAAAAACCGAAAGGCCCCTTGCAATGCCAAAGATGTTTGGATTTCAGACACAAAAAATAACTGCAATCACGTCATCAACTGCGCGTTCTGTGCGGGCAATCATTATTCAGTAAAGTGTCTCAAGAAGAACGAAACTCCGACGTGTGCTCTCTGTAAAGGAAACCACAGGGCGGACATTAGGAATCAGAACTGTTTGTACTTTAAAGAGATAAGAGAAAAAAATCAAAACCCCGTCCAATGATAATAGTTATGTAAACCAATCCTTAACTGATCAATCCTCGCAAATCTACCTTAATCAACAATTCCCACCATTGCCTCAAACCAACACAATCCCGAACTTCAACCATATTTCGAACTCCCAAAATCAACCCAAAACAGCCCAAAACTACCGTAACAACTCCCCACCAACCCACCATACTACCAAACGCTAACAAAAACACATACAGCAAATTATCTCAATCTATTCAAAATGCAATAATCACAAAAAATAAAACCAGAAGACTGTGGATCCGACTTAAAACTAGAGAACTTAAGAAGGAACTAAATCTAATCACTAACATTATCAAAAAACTCATAAAAAATCACAAAAATCAACAATTTCATAATCTACTAAATTCACTAAACACCAACCACAACTCGCTCTGGCAATTCACCAAGAAAATACTAAAAAAGAAAAACACAATTCCTCCCTTAAAAACCACTACAGGTAAAGCTTATTCATCATATCGTAAAGCTGAAGAACTTGCTGACTATTTCGCAACGACATTCACCTTAAATAATTCACAATTTCATCCCGAACACAACACCATAATAAAAACAGACAGAGAAAGTATTCATGGACCTCACCACAAAATCCAATACACATCTCCAACTGAAATCAATAAAATCATAAAAAACCTTCCAACTAAAAAATCCCCAGGTCACGATTGGATTAATAACACAACTCTAAAGTATTTGCCAACCCCAGCAATAGAATTTTTAAATAAAATTTTCAACTCATGCTTCAGAATCGGCTATTTCCCGCTGACTTGGAAGCATGCAATTATCATTCCCATCCCCAAACCAAACAAAAACGCTTCCTTCACCGACAGTTACCGACCTTTAAGCTTGTTACCAAACCTTTCAAAAATTTTCGAAAAAATTATCCTACAAAGACTAAACAAGCATTTCCACCTAACGAAAGCTATACCAATAGAACAATTTGGATTCACAGAAAAAATAACCACACATCAGTTACTCCGTATTACAGAACATATATACACAGCCTTTCAAATAAAACACCACACCAAAGCGATTTTCATAAACATTACCATTTGACCATTTACATTACTATTACCATTTACATTACCATTTGACCATTTACATTACCATTACCATTTTACCATTTGACCGAACATGGCATCAAGCCCTGAACTACAAACTAATGAAAATTAGTTTGTACACTCTCATACTCTCAATGATAAATAGTTTTCTTGACAATAGAACATTTTCGGTAAATGTTAACAACCACCTTTCAAATCCGAGATTAATAAACGCAATAGACTCCCGCAAGGTTCCCCACTTTCTCCGACCTTATTCAACTTGTATGTCGCTAATCTTCCTAAACTACATAATATTCAAACAGCTCAATTTGCGGAAGATACGGCTTTATTCTCTTCAGACACATCCATGAATCTAATTAGAAACAGAATACAATTATACCTTCACATGTTGGATAGCTGGGCTTCCAAACTCAAGATACAGTTAAACCCAAGTAAAACTTCCGCCAAAATATTCACACTAAGACCTTATACTCCACACACTCCTATGACACTGAACAATAACACAATAGAATGGTTACCTCCCAACAAACCGGTTAAATATCTCGGACTTCAACTAGACACCAAACTAAACCAGAAGCAACACATAGAAAACAAACTAATTCAAGCCAAAATAAAATTACTGCGGCTAAAACCATTAATTCACAGAAATAGCTTGGTACCATTCAATTCCTCCATTTTAATATTCAAAACAGTCATAAGAACTCTACTACTGTACGCCTGCCCCATATGGATCAACGCCTCCAAAACCAACATTAACAGAATCCAAGTAATACAGAATCAGTTTCTTAGAACAATTGCAAACACCCCATGGTTCGTATCCAACCTCCAACTTCATAAGTAATTTAACCTCGAACCGTTATCACAGCATATAGCTTATCTCTCCACTACCTTTTACTCCAGCTTAAATCAAATCCCCTCCCTGGTGCCTTTCTGACTCGGTAAAAATCCCATCCATCAAACCAGAATTACAAATAAATACCCCTACCATTCATTTATCATCAAATTCGCCGAATTGGAACCTGATTAGAGGACCCACTAGGGATTCCTCTCCCATTGTAATAGTTGTAAGTTAATTGTAAGTTAATTATAAGTTAATTTTAAGTTAGTTGATAAGTAATCTATACATACGTAAAGTTGTTAACAACTAATCTATGTTCCTACCATCAAAACCAATAAATTGAAAAAAAAAAGGAATGCTGAATGAAGTTATGCAGACCTTTAATTTAAAGAATTTATTTTTATAATCAAAATTTATTGACATAAAAAATGTATTAATGAAAACTACTATAACTCAAGAACTGAAAATCAAGTACAAAAAATGTTCCTATCGCAAACGCCAAAATTGTGACACAAGTTTTTTAGTCATCTTTTTCTGCACAACTCATGCGCAGTTGTTTGTTTTTTCTGTAACAGTATTTTGCGTTCTAAATTATTTCTTATTCGGGTTCTCTGTTCTCAAGAAATTTCCACTCGTTACCGTGTTCTTCCTCAGATTCTAATCAAGATTGTCCGTATGAATCACGATCACTCTATTTGATGATCCGAAGATGCTCTCACAACTAGTGTACATTAGCTCCAATCATTGCGCAATATTTTCATCAAAATCATGGTCATTAATATTCACATACTCGCTTAACAGGCTAGACATGATTCTCTATGCTTCCCACTTTCTTCAGAGGTGCCACAGAACAAAGTGTACTAACTGGCAAAGTGCCACGGGCACTTCGTAGTAAGTGCTGTTACAGTGTGACAGTGAAAGTTACACTACTACCGACTGGAGTCCTTAGGTCCCCTGCGTGTGAACAAAGAATGATAATTTCCCTGAAAAGCAGTCCACATCAGTAAGCTCGCGATCCATTACTTAACACCGTAGAAAGAAAAGGTACAAGCAGAATCCAGATTATAGAAAAATGTACATGCATGAATTTTCAAAGTTTCGCGAAGTCGAAGGAGTCCCAGGGACTCCAAGTCGGTAACAGGGTTAAGAAAATTCCGTTTAGGCATTACTGTAAATGCTAAAGGGTGTAGCCGAATAAGGCGGTGAAAAGTGTCCCCAAACCAAATCGATTATCGCGATGCTCATATGAAAGAGAATACAAAATGACGTAGATTCACAAAAAATCACCCTCCTTGGGCAATCTGTTACAGAGATACGAGAAACGTGTTTCATGTTTTATTTTTTTCTCAGCGTCTATTGCGTGTATGAGGCTGAAAACAAATTGCAGAGACGGGAAGACATAGTTCAATTTGAAGGTATTTTGTCAATGGATTTTGACGCCAAATTCATATAGAAAAAAATTAATAAATTTTTGAAATTCATTTCTGACGTGATAACGTTGGAGTACTGTCTCAATTTTTTTCCTGAAATAACATTCTATAACATATATTTTTCTCAAAATTTTAAACAATGTGGACGGTAATGAAAAATAATTAAAACCAATTTTTTCAGTTTAAACATTTGAAATTCGCGCCAAAATGTGATGGGGAAAACGGTTTAACCGATGTATAAACACTAATTTGAACACGACATAAGAACTCAAAATCTTATAGGTGTTACATCGATTATGTATCAAACTCAATCGCATCCACCGTGACAGACAGAAAGGGGATTCCTTTCAGAAGGGCCAACTTTACCCAAAGAAGCCATCAGGTGTAAATTTTGAAACAACAAACCTAATATCAAATGAAAACAAATTCTCCTAACATCATAAATAATTCAATAATTACCATCAAGTTGACTAAACTTGTGTACTTTCAATAACACGCGAAATTTGGAAAATTAAGTTACAGCAAGTGTCAGACGAAGACAGAAAATTGGAATTACCCTAGGGGCACCACGCAGCGGTCAGAATTACTCCCCCATCTATTGGTTGCGCTACTGAAATCCCTATGTTAACTCTAGATAGGCGTCGACTGGCAGTCGAAGCAACTAGTACCGAAAGCTTCCACCACCCCTTTATCCTCACTCCCCGTGTCTGAAACTCAGTGTACCTTCGTTGTGTGACTAGCCAGTGAAATGCACGTAACGTTGTGCGCGTCCTATTTCCGGCATACACCATTTAACACGCGTCATCCAGTAGACTGCACCTTTGTAGTTACGTCAGTGGTATTTTTGGCACTATATTGTAAGCTATATTGGCTAATATTGTAAATAATTACTACAAACTCCTTGTCTTGTTGCATTTAAGTTTTGTTCTGGACATTTAACAATCATAATAGAATGATGGCGATCATAAATAAGGTCACAAGGTACTTCTGCGGACGCTTCTCAAACGCTGTGTGTGGACAGCATCTAGCAAGTGTCTGCTGTGAGAGTCAAGTCATTTAGATGTATCTACAAAAACCTTCAAAATGTATTTTGTAACTCCATACAATAGATGTTCAATCCATTAGTTCAGTGTTTCATTGTAAAAATGAGTTTTTCTTTATTTTTACCCAAAGAAATCTGTCAGACTATGCGTTTGAAATAATGCTTGATTCAGGTCACCTTTGTAATTGAGTGTTAAAGTGTGTTGAAGCACAGGGCCGAAGAGTAAATTCAGCGAAAGCACTAATAGAGTCAAGGGCCAAGAGCGTGGTGCAATACCTGGGAGGGCGCCTGACGCCGGAAAGAGCGCCAGTTGGGCGCTCTGTGGTTTCAAAATGATTTTACATGCATCGATGTTGCTGCATTATCTTCAATGACTGCCATTAAAACGAGAATGTATATTCCTAACATATTATAAAATATTTTTCGATTATCTGGGGGTTGTGCAACCGTGCAACCTCAGCACGAGCCACCATAGATCAAATATCTTTTAACTGCAATCACGGTATCGTAGCTACCGTAAGTACTTCTGATTAAATTAATTTCTCTCCATCCTTTATTACATATCCGGATCCATCATTCACAACTGAATAGCTAATAGAAATATATCTTATGCCTCCATTATAAAAAGAATACTGACGTGTCCTGATCACCATCTTTGAGTGGAAGATAGTGAAACTACAATTGGAGCGGCCTTCATTATCAAATGCTAAGTTAAATGGTAAAATATATGGAGCAGGAAATAAATATATTTAGAATAGATTATTATCGAATAGATAATTTAATTTTATGTGTTCGTATCAAGAATCTGTACGTTTCTTATCATTCTTTTTACAAGAAAACAGAGTTAAGCAAGGAACAGTGATGTCAAGGTGTCCTTCAGGTAGCAGTAGCACGCTTCGTGGCACCGTGGCGGCTCCTCTGCGCAACTAGCGTCGGCAAAGGAAACTAATAAAAGTAACCGTGCTCTCAGAAGGCAGTGTAATGGAATTTTACAAGATACTTGATAAATCACAACTTCCAAACAGGCATCGACCTTGACATCACTCGCCTAGAAGCACCTTTCGCGTTGTGTGCGATGGAGAAGCTATGTGTGTTGCATCTACGCTCGCTGGTTTCTTCTAAGCATCATCAGCAAACTTCCACATTTTTCGTCTCTTCTATATTGGAAGGTTAATTTCTGAACCCTGGAAGGTAATTCCTCAACCCTCAATAGCACATTTTCGGGATTCTTAATGGATGACTTTGTATTAATGGTACAAAACCCTAATCTTTTCTTAGTGCATTAAATATAAAAGAAGGGAGAGTTCACCCAGATTTTCGAAAACATTTTCGAAAGAAGTGATTTTCAGAAGAATACTCTTGCTCTTCGTTAACTTTATACAGTGAACAAGTCTTTTAAGAAGGTTTCTTTTTGGGTATTATAAAAAATATTTGAATCGCACGTCAACCAGTCTTTGCACAAAATTCGTCATTTTCTTATATGGTCAAAATTAGTTGGCGAAAGGTAAATACCACCCCACTTGGCTATTTCCAGGATGTCCACAATGTCCTTCCTTCCTTCCTTTCACCCTTCTTTCCTTCCTTCCGTCCTTATTTCCTTCTGTAACGTATTGTATTGTCATGAACAGGAAGACCGGCGCCTGGCAGGCGCCGCGTGGCAGGATTAGTGCAGGCATAGACTAATTCTTTACTCTATGGTGCAGGTAGAGAATGCCGGTAGGAGAAAGTAAAGGAGAATTGGAATAGGCAGTAGCTAGGTGCGGAAGCACTCCGAGGTATTTTGGAAACTTCCTGAAATCTATGGAAAGGGATATCCAAAATGCGTGGCAGCGTGACAGTCACGTGGGGTGAATAGCCGCGCGAACGCAAGATGACGTTGCGTGTCACGTGGTTTGAAAGGTATATAAGCGAGAGCGCAAAGCGCGGGGGTGGGTTTTGAGCTGAGTAAAAACCTCGTGCGAACGCACAAAACTTGCACCCAGGGCGGTGCGGAGACAAGCTAGACTCGTAGTGTTGGGTGTACCCATGTGTTGGGACGCCGTTGTGGAACATTTTTTCCACGGGTGACTGCGGTCACGGGACTACGGTCTGCGTACACTCGCTGAGGAGTGGCGAGGGCCACGAGTTTCCATTTCCTTCCTTCCATCCTTCCTTCCTTCCCGCCTTCCTTCCTTCCAGAATAAATATTATGTTCGTAATATTCTTCTCGTGCTTTCTGATTCCTTGTCAAGCCCCATTGAAGTTCCAAGCCTATAAGAGCTAATTGTAAGAAGTGATGGACTATATATATCATCGTGTGTCTCTGTAGCGCATCCAGTTAGCACTCAAAACTTCCATTACTTGCCCTGGTCACCGAGGCACATAGTATATTTTTAAAATGTTGATTGATTGATTGATTGATAGTGATTCCGGGTGAGTCAACTACTATTGTCATTGGTCCCGTAAGTGTAGTGCGTGTTTTTTGTTCGGAATGTGGCGGTGGTCTTCCCCCGCTAGATGGCCAGATCCGGCGCCGACCTAACGCCGGCTAATGGGGTTTTCCCCAACCAGTTATCTTCCTCCAGCGAGGCACCGCCCCATCCGGGACAAGTTCTCGACGTCCCCGACTGGTCTCTCGGAGTATGTGGTAGCGTAGCGCATGTTAGTGTGTGTGGGTGTGTGTGTGTGAAAAGGGAGTGGATAGGACAAGGAAGAGGAAGGAATGACCGCGCGCGGTCCGTGGTCCATTCGTTAGGGTACTGCTCCGGCATTCGCCTGGTGTTGACCGGAGAAACCACGGAAAACTACCGATCAGAGCAGCCGGCTGCTACAATTCTCCTCCTGACAGCGACTGAATTCGATCTAGCTGAAAAGCTAGTGTCGGAAATCCAGCCACTGTCGGGACTCGAAACTAGGACCTCTCGGTCAGAGGCGCAGCAGTGACACTAGTTGATGCACTGAGTCACCGCTCCCGGTTTAAAAAATGTTCGAGGAAAGTATTTCAAGATGCGGAAATTATTGTATTATTGTGCTGAACACATTTTAAAACGTTATTTTTAATACTGTTTTTGCGTCTCTTTCTATCATGTATCTCGCTCTTGCCCCGTCGCGAGTCCGAAATAGGGGGCTGATCTTGTTTCAAGCAGAAGAGTTACACATAGTTCCTCAGAAAGCTACCAAAGAATTTTTGTATTATCTTAAACATTTAAAAAATAGACCCTAATATTTTTGACAATCAGGAATGTCTAGTGACATATTCAAAATTAAAAGCCTTTTTAATTTTAAGTTAATAATATTTTTATTTAAAATTCGACATTAGACATTCCAGAATGCCAATAACATAAAAGGGACTGTTGCATATTCAAAATAAACTTCGGCCATGATAACCATCAAATAGATCCTCTCCCCTGTTCGCCATTCCCCCCCAAAAGTGTGTCACGATGCACTTCCATTGTAGTTTTCCTCCGGCGCGGCCCCAAACGTTCGTTTCCGCACCGGTAGCGGTAGCTCAGTGCATCAACTGATGTCACTGCAGCGCCTCTAACCGGGAGGTCCTAGGTTTGAGTCCTGACGGCGGCAGGATTTTCAACTCTAGCTTTACAGCTAGGTCGAATTCAGCTGCTTTCTGGAGGAGAATTCTAGCGGCCGGCTGCTCTGAACGGTAGTTTTCCGTGGTTTCTCCGATCAACACCAGGGGAATGCCGGAGCAGTACCCTACCAAACGGGCCACGGACCGCGCGCGATCATTTCTTCCTCTTCCTTCTCCTATCCTCTCCCCTTACACACACACACTTACACTAACATGCACTACACTACCACATATTCCGGGAGACAGGCCGGGAGCTTAGAGCTTGTCCCGGCTGGGGCGGTGCCCCGCTGGTGGGAGAGTCCTGGTTAGGGGGAAACCCCACTAGTCGACGGTAGGTCGGCGTCGGATCTCGCCATCCAGCGGGGGAAGTTCACCGCCATCTCCCGAGAAAAAACATGCACTACACTAACGGGACTAATGACAGAAGCAGTTGACGCGCCCGGAAACACGAAAAAATCAATCAATCAATCGTTTCCGCTCCGTGGGCTGCGGAGGGCCGGGCGCCGTGGGGCAGCGACTGCGCGCTCTGTGCTTGGCGCGGCGCACTCCACATCTGCATAGCGGGTGGCCCGCGCCGCGCCGCGCCAGCAGCGTGAAAGGAGCGGCCGCGCTCCCGCCACCCGTCCGACCGCCTTCCTGCCAGTGAACCGCGACTGGACCTTTCCTGAAAGCTCGCCCGCTCGCCCGCCGCCGCTCATGTAACCACCGTTCCCGCTGAAAACTCCTCCTGCGACATTCCACTGTGTTCCCAACGTGACTTCGAGAAAACTTCACTCTTATTTGCGACAGATTAATTATTTGCAATTTCTCGCAACTTGTTCACGCATATAATATCGTACGTGTATCTGAGCTAATGACGAAGTTTGTATATCATGTTGACAACTTGTGGATCCTGCCTGTGAACTAGTATCCGTCTAGGGCGTGTTTTGTTTAGTGTTGTGATTTCGCAATGAAGTCAAGGAAATGATTGACTACCACGAATAGTGAGGATGTAAGCTCATTCTGTCATACCATGTAGAACAGTTCTTTCCTGTACACTGATTTGGATTTAGAACGTCCAGTCATATTAAAGCATTACTAGAACATCTATGTTATTCAACATATAAATCTAGGTACTCTATTTTTGCACGATCTCATTTTATTGAGTTCAAACCGTTTTTATTTATTTATTTATTTATTTAGTCAAAAACAGTCAAAAACTGCATGTGACGTATGGGGGAGAAAATCATACATATCTGTTAATACAGATATTAATTTTTTTACTTTATCGTATACGTGATACAAAATATGATTAATTTTTTTACTTTATCGTATACGTGATACAAAATATGATAAAGCTGCAGGAAAAACTGCCTATTTTTGAAGTTGTCTGATATTATAAAACCTTTAATGACTGAAACATACTGTACATATTAATAGAACGCAATTAGTCTTGTAAACGCAATGCAGGGTAAACTAAAATGAGCTAAAATGCAATGTCAAAATATTTTAGAAAATAATACTGAGGGGATTCTTTTTTCAATTAGGTTTTCCATGATGCATAACTCCAAAAGTTTAATGAACTATTTAAATCGTAGGAAGCCTCTCCCAGCGGGAAGATTTCACTTTATATTGGCTGGACTTCAGAATAGTTGCTGCTGGTTTGCAGACCTTCACAATGGTTTCGCAGATATTATACCATAATTATTTTCATAGTTTGAAATAAATGTCATGTAACAAAATATTCCCACGAATTCTCGAATTTCACTGTTAAATTCAGGATAATTGCACAAACGCGAGAGAATGAGGGTAAAATGAAGGAAGTTAAAATTATAGGTTAAATTATCAAGACAAATTGAAACAAACAATATTGTCACTTTATTTAAAAGAAAGATAACTAAACAAAACATAACGAGAGAACAATTTAACAAATGAAAAAAAGTAAAAAATGACTACAAAATGTCCCAAGGGCTACTGGCCGTTCCCGCGCTTGCTGTTAAGCACGACCGCCTGGAAGCCGCTATGCTTGTCGACGACGTACTTGACAGTACGGATGTTGCCGTCGGGCTCCTTGAAGGAGTACTGGCCCTCCACCTTGTCGCCGTCGCGGATCTCGCTCTGCTGCTTGAAGTCGCCCGTGTGGTGGTCCTCCACGCCGTACTCGTACTTGTACTTGGGGTAGGCCTACGATAGTCAATGTTCATTATGTACTTAACATGATGGTAAAATTTAAGTAATAATGAGACAATTGTATAATTATTCCAGATTAACATTAAAATTTGTACGAATAAATATTTTGTTTCAATTTTTCATTAGAATATTTTATTTTTATATAATTTCAATATATTGAACTTGTAAAAAATGTGTCAATTGTGTTCTGACATGCCCGTTTTTACGATTTAATCATTGCGAAATTTAACTTGGTTTCATTAAATAATGTATTCTGCAATTTTGAGCCATTCTGAAAGTAATGATTAATTATCTTCAATAATTTGAATGTAATTAATGTGTTGATTATTCTCCTTCTGCGTAAATACTTAGCTTCTTGATGATACTTACCACATAATCGAGAATTTCCACGTGTTTGCCGTGCTTGTCGGAAACCGTTGCCTGGATGGGCTGAACGTGGCCCTCAACAGGGCCGCTGAAAACGGCGTAAGACTTGCCACTGCTGTGCCCGTAGCCGCCGCCGAGGCCACCACCAAGACCGCCTTCGCTGCCGCCGAGGCCTCCTTCACTGCCACCGCCGAAACCACCTTCGCTGCCGCCGCCAAGTCCGCCGCCGAAACCACCGCCCAGACCGCCTCCACTGCCGCCGAGGCCTCCTTCACTGCCGCCGCCGAAACCACCGTCGTTGCCGCCGCCAAGTCCTCCGCCGAAACCACCGCCCAGGCCGCCTTCGCTGCCGCCGCCGAGCCCACCGCCCAGACCACCGCCGCTGCCGCCGCCGAAGCCGCCAAATCCACCGCTGAGACCGCCTCCTTCGCCGCCTCCGAGGCCCCCGCCGAGCCCTCTATTACCGCCCTCTCCTCCGCCGAATCCGCCGCCTTCGCCCCCGCCGAGCCTGCCGCCGAATCCGCCGCCTTGGCCGCCACCAAAGCCTCCTCCGAAGCCACCTCCAAGGCCTCCTCCGAATCCTCCGCTACCGCCGCCGCCGCCGCCTCTGCCTCCGCCGAAGCCCCCGCTGTAGCCACCGTAGCCACCAGCCTTGGTGCCCGCAATGAGGGCTAACGCCACTAGGAGTACCTAAAACAACGAGGAAGAGCATTAAAAGAGCTACATTTTTATTACGTAAAACTAGTAATAAAACATATCATTTCTATATCCCAAGTAATTTAAAATTTCCGTAAGTTGGGGTCACTTTGTGGTGCACAGGTGACTGTGCCACCGCGCCATTAAGAAAACTATTGCCTTAATATTGCACTAATATTACATTGTGTTGCCTCTATTAGTGCTTTTAGTCAATACATATTTTACCTGATGAAGGGTACTCTCTATTACACTATTTACAAACTGCATTCTCATTACTGTGCTTCTGCGTTTTAAGTTCTTCATTTTGCAACGTTTGATATGCTCATTTTCCTCGGAAAATTTGTGTTGCAACTCAGAGTACAGTCATTTTAAGGGGAATAAAGCAAGTGCAGTGTTTTACAGCATTATTCATTAATCTAGTGCAATAGTATCTACTCTCTTACATTCTTAGGTTTTTTACATTTTCGCCCTTATGAAGGTACTTCGTAAAAAGAGAACGTTATGTAATCGTGCGCCAGAAAATAGGGAATTAACGCAGAAAAACTCTTATTGTCGTGTCCTGATAAAAAACGGATAAATCCTGTTGCTATGTCTAGGAAATTACTTCCTCTAAGACGTGCAGTAGGCAGAATCCATGTTTTGTGAGTCCTTGATGCCGAAAAATTGATTGACGGAAAAACGTCTGTCCATCCGTCTGTGGTCAACACAAGCGCCTAACTTGTTCAGCTGATTTTCTCCAAAATTGATATTCCCCGATCGATCTGAACAAACTCAAGACTTTGGGAGTTTCAAAAGGAGATTTTGATTTTTGAGGATACTTTACAAAAATCCTCAAAAACATTAACAACATTTTCTCAAAAATGACTATAATTTTTCTATCACACTATGTCCTCGGATAGCATAAAGGTCGCTTAAGATGTACAGATGTCATGTTCATTGAAATCCTAGACTTTTTGAAAATTGCAAAAGTGCAATTTTTTGGGACGTCTTCCTACATCTTTAATATTGAAGATAAAAATGTGTTTCCTTATTGAAATATGTTCTTTAAAGGCGGACATTTAAATAATTTCATTTTAATTTATTATAAAATATGTGTAGTTTTGATGTAACTAGGCACGAACTATTTATTTTTAAGCAATTAAAAAAATTGCAACATTCTTTCCTCAAAAACCGCACAAATATTTTTCTTTAATTTTTTTCCACCGATAGAAGAAGGAATGCTTAAAAGAATAGCGTGAATCTCATTTCTGTTGAACTCTGAAATTTCAGAAATGGCCAATTAAGAACTAATGCGAGAAAGTAACACCACTAGTCTTTTTTATTTGATCCGCCACTAGTTTATTTGAGAGAGAAATAAAATGATGGAAAATGAAAGGGTCTTTTTTCCAGTAGCTCTTGAATATTCAATGCGATATTTTCAAGTTTTTGACACTTCTCTTTAAGTTAGATAAATTATACATTTAGTTTCCGATATAAAAAAAGGAAATTGTATGATTAAAATTTAATGCAGTGATGATTCTTCCAGTAATATCACTCGCTATTCATTATCTTTTCAATCGATATCAGTAGGAGAATGTTTAATGGTGCAGTATGAAGAAGAGCTTATTTCTGGACAAGTCACAGCCTTTGAAAGAGATTTGGCACGGGTAAATGTCTTGAAGAAATCCAAGAGATTTTGGAAATGGCTGCAGATATAGATGAATTGTTTTACAAATATAAAGATACAATCCAGAAAAATCATACTGAGTTAAAATCAAAAAGAGGAATCTTCGCTATAGCTTCGCCCTAGAGAGCTAAAAAATATTCGGGGGAAAATACACTTCCTGTTATCATTACCGAGGTCAAAATGTTTAGCTATTAATATAAAAAATATTCACTAAATAATGTTTTAAATTTTATTTTACTGTTTGAGTCATTCTGTGCTACAAAACAATCATGAAGAAGGGGTGAAACTGTACCACGCATTGTACAGTATTGAACGACGACCAATAAATGTTGAGGTTTAAAGTTACCCCATCCTATGAGGTGACTTTATGCCAAGTTTAGGTAACATTTTCTGTTCAAAGACATTTATTTTAATAATTATCACCACACAAAATAGACAAATCAAAAATTTTAAAAGCATGTTTGCTACAACTTTGTTAATTACGTGAAAAATAAATAAGATATTCCCAAAGTGTTTTACGGTATATTTAGTTTTTCAGTTTTTCGAATTAATAGGTGTTCTCATTGAAATTACACTTTTACAGCGGCTGTTCTTGAAAACTATCTTCGTGAAATTTTAACCAATGAATATAGATGCTTTTCTAACCCTTCGCTGCTCTCAATTATGATGAATTTTGAGAGGTATTACTTGTTCCGACATGCGAAACTAACCTACCAGGAAAGGGAAAAAATACAAGGCAGATAGTGTTTTCATTTGTTCGTAAAAATTACAATATAATTTAAGAGAAAAAATAGATTAAGTGGAGTTTTTATAACTAGCTAAAAATCGGTATTGAGCTTAGACAAAAAAATCCTTCTATTAATCTTTTGATAGGTCACTGATGTTTCACTCGAAAAAGATAATTCAAAGTATCATGGAACCTCTGATCACTAAACAAACATAAATTTAAAGGAAGAAATTTAAAAACCTTTTCATATTATAGGATGACATTTGAGATAAATTTTTTATTCTCGAAACGTCTTACCTGAGACCTCTTCATCTCGCGTAGGTAAGGTAGATCTGTCACGGTTCGCTGCTGCAACTGCGACTGATACTCCCCTGGTTTCCGTCGCCGCTTAAATATCTGTGGCGGCTGCACGAAATTCGGAAGAATAAACCGCTCTACATTTCAACGTCCCATTCCTGTCCGAGGCGTAACCGACCGGACCTGCTCTCAACCAAGGAATGACAACTTCACGTAACGCGCAGGGCGCCGGCCTACCATTTGGCGCTCGGCCAGCAACGCGACTGCGTACAGCGTGTTCCCTTTCGTTCGTTTAGGCCTGGCTGGTTCACCCCACAGCCCGGGGCGCTACCGGGTTTTGGGCCTTTCTCCGATCTCCCAAAAGTTCACTGGGTCGAACTGCATCTCGTACTTTTCATGAGCATGCCAACTCAGAAGGTGAATTTAAAGTGCTTTTGTCATGTTCCAGGCCATACTTTCTTCACATTAATGTGTAATTATCCCGTATTAGAGAAACTTCTAAATGGACACGTGTCCAAACACATTTCTCCAAAGTAAACAATCTAACTGACCAATATGGTCTTAATGTCTTCGATATCGTGAGGTAGCAATTTACTAACTGCTTGATATTTGAATTGTAAGTAACTGAAAGGATCTTTGCATCAAAGATCCACACATTAATGTATTTATGCTATTTTATATTCCAATATTTTTACTATCTGCATAATAATTCTGTGAAGGAATTAACAAAAAGTATTCCATTCAAATGTCACGAATACAATCAGTTCATTTCCAATCGTTCTTTCATAAGTACTATTCAAAAATTCAATATTAAAGTACAACACTAATAAAATAACCAGTTGACAATTATTTTATTGCATTCGTACTAGTTGCTATTCGTACTCTTGCAAACGTTTCGCACTTTTCATATTGTCAATGACATAACCGTAACCAACTAGAACCTAACTTCCTACGAGTAGATCCTGACGTTGTTACATCATTCACCAGTTGTCATGGATTATGTTTAAACTACGCATACTCACCATTTTGTTCCTCAAATAACATTTAGAATCAATTTCCCCTCTCAAAAGCATAAATCTATCAATCACATTCGTATTTTCCAAAACCTGTGCGACAAAGTCAATTCTAGCAAAAAGAAATTGAAGCAACGACATCTCCCAAGATTCCTACCCCTATTCCCTGTTCTAACTCTCCAATCTGAATATCAACCTAGACGAATCCAATTTCCAGTTAAACACTAGTACATTATCTACACTCTTTCATTTATGAAGAACTAGCTGACCCGGCGAACTCTGTTCCGCCTTAACAGCCGGTCCCATCTTTTTCTCGCGTCGCACTCACTGTAAGAAACTGTACTATCCTTGTTGCACTGCGTACGTGCAAAAACGTGCGTTCTCACACTGTCGAACGGGATAAACAGTATCCTATGTCGTCTTTTGCTCACCAAATCGGTACAGCCGTTCTTGAGTTATAAATAGTGTAACTAACACGACTATATATAGATATAACTATCATTATCGCCTTCTGTTATCAGTGCGGCGTTACAACAATAGGTTACAACAGGCAACAATGACCGCTAACATGCGAAATCACGCGAAAACGTGCGTGCCCCATTATTATTCCGTCTCCTGGCTCTAAGCTTCTTGCTCACCAATTTTCAGCCAAATCGGTTCAGCCGTTCTTGAGTTATAAATAGTGTAACTAACACGACTTTCTTTTATATATATAGTACATCTTTTTAACAGTCGGTTCCATCTTTTTTTCGCGTCGCACTCACTGTGAGAAACTGTACTATCCTTGTTGCACTCGTGATAATAAAGCCTTTGTGTTTTTCTCTCAAACAAAGAAGAATTTTAAAAACACGCTCTGATATTAAATAGATACTATTACGAAATATTACTTTAATGATATTCTAGAAGAGTCACCTATGTCACAACCTAGTCACCTAAGTCAACCTAGTCACATAAAGAAACTTTCGTTGAAAAATCTCGGGCCATTTTTAAGAAAATGGCGTTTAAGCATTACTGTAATTGCGAAAATTGACGCTCTGTTTCAGAGGAATCTATTCAGTTTTCGAAAAACTTCATTTATAGCCATTTGAAGCATTTTCACTCACAAATGCAATAATGTATACCAATAGATAGAATTGTGCATATTAATGGCGTGAGACCTATTTCAAAAAATTACATTTGCGTAATTCACCAAAATGAACTTCATATCATTAAACAGAGCTATTAGCACTATCCGCCCAACGTGAGGCGCCACTGTGGTGGTTCCGTATTTCCTCCTGCTCTCTCTAACCTATTCTTTCTTTACTCTATCCATTAAATGTTTTCTTAAATGCCCTGATATGTGCGTTACGGAGTACCATCATAGAAAATTTTATAATTAGGTCGTGAGGGCGCGGACTGATCCTCTACAGGAAATCAAAACAATAATCATTATTATATGAAAAAGGAGAGGAAATCATCAATAACCCAGTTTTCATGTAAATATCAGCGTTCTGTCATTTATTGCCGCTTTCCTCAGTGATCTCCTTGCTAATAAAACAGAACACAATGCAACACAAGATAATGTAATAATATTCCTTACGTACTATTGCAATTATATCTACATTCACGCATCATACATTTACCTCCGTTTTCATCCTAACTTCATTAATTAATTATTTACTTGACGATAACGAAATGCAATAAACAAACATTATTCTGACATACTCATTATTAAACAAAATCGTAACATTCTATCTCCACTAACTTACTATTTATTACTTCCTCGCGTGAATCGATATTATAATATTTTATTGCATTCATATTTCATTTGTTCAAAAACCGTTTTGCGTGAATAAAATTTATAATACTTTATCTGTTAAATTTAATTTACTTAAAGAAAATGTTTGCGTAATAATTTCCATAATATTCTATTTGTTAATATTTCTTTTACTCAACAAAATATTTTGCGTGGCCACGTCTTAAAAGAATTAAACTAAAACACATATCTTGGCCTTCCCATATTAGCTCCAATGTAGAATCAATTATAATGTTTATAAGTACTTCCCTTTCAATGCACTCAGCGATCTTGCTCTGCACAATTCCATTTTCTCCTTTCACCAAAGTTTTTGTTCATCTACCATTAATTAATTAAATTCGCGTAGTCAACATATTCCAAAAAACAAAGTTATACTACACTGCATTTTACATTAACATTACAAAAAAGAACAATTCGACTCTCATGAGAATCTACGTCGCGACCCGCTACCCACGACATTCACTAGCATTCTGACCAATTTTCATCTTCCGTTTCACTAAAACCAAAGACGGTTTTTCTTTTATTACTTTTGCTAATTAAAATTCACGAATTCCTTTAAATTGTCTTTCTACAATGTATAGTGATTTTTGTTGTCATCTACCCGTTTCACAATTAATTTCACTGTTCTTACTTTGTCCCTTTAAAAAATTTTTTTTTTAATTCAACACGTTTTTCACTGATTCTCTATACGCCATTTTAAACAGATGACCGTCTGTTCTTCTTCAATATTTCTACAAGTTTTTAAATTTATTAAGATTTCGAATTTCTATTTTGTGACACGTCAGCCATCACGACAAAACGCCTTAAATTGTCCACAAACATTTCAAAGTCCGTTTTGGATCTTCCGCTTCCGAATATTATTAAAAATTTGCCGAAATATGCTATGGTGGAACTGAATTCATCTGTTCATTTTCACTTTTTTATGAAAATCCCATGTTATTTTCTAATAAATTGTAAACAATGTTACGCGTCTGATCGAACCGTCACACTATAAACACTTGCCTTCTGAAACTCAAAATATGGGATAAGCCAGGTTCTGATATACCTGCTCTAAAGAAGGAAATTTTAGTCGATGTTTTAATTCCTTTTTGATTTAGAATTTTTACGATTTCTTCGTGGGGTATTACTGGACAAACGTTGGAGATGATGACTCTGACATGCTTGTTAACTAAAGGTCTTACACTTAGTCTATATTTATTTATTTCTATGAATTTGTGTGTATCTCTAATACTCTTAGCTATTTCAGGGCTTGAGAGAAAAATGCAGACCCTGTTATTGGAAATACGAGATATGAATCGTATGTTACTGGAATTAACAATTGATGCAATCTTGTTTATGTGTTCTTTAATGCTTAATCCGTCTTGTTCATCAATGATTATAGCTTGATCTTTGCTAGGAAAAGTATCTTTCTGGGCAACATTAGCATAAGTTCCGCTTACTTGGTGTTGTTCTGTGTTATTGGAGGTTAGGGTTTCTCTGTAGTCAGAAAAACCCATGTTGGAAACCATATCAGCGGTTTTTGCTGTCTTCACTCTTGGTATTGAGAAATTACTTTTCAACACAAATAAGGGTAATCACCGGTCCTGTACTCCACTCGTGACACAATAATTTTAGTATTTGTCGTACAGATCCCAAAATTACATTTGCTCCCTAGTCAAGGAACATACATTGCCTTGCCTGGATCTTTGTATTGTTCTTTTCAAAAGCAAATAATAAATAAATAAATAAATAAATAAATAAATAAATAAATAAATAAATAAATAAATAAATAAATAAATAAATAAATAAATAAATAAATAAATAAATAAATAAATAAATAAATTAAATAAATAAATAAATAAATAAATAAATAAATAAATAAATAAATAAATAAATAAATAAATAAATAAATAAATAAATAAATAAATAAATAAAAATCATACAGAAAGGGTTCGAGGTGGACGTTCTGTTGTCTTAACCCTATACAGAATGATATATTTTATATTTCCTAAACATTTTCATTAATTATTGAATTGTGGTTAAATTCGGTTTAATTCTTTTTACAATGTTTAAAATATTCAAATTGCGGTTATTAATTAAATACATTATAAATGATAGAATTATGGTTGCCAGTAATACTTTATAGCTCGTTATACCTCTACTAAGTTATACGTGGGACTCTTCAGCTCTGCTAAAATTCAATATTTTTTAAAAATATTTCCTAAGATCTAAATTTAATCTAAATTTTTCCAAGAGACGTGTTACATACGATGTGTCCTTACGAGAACATGTAAGTGAATATTTTTGAAAAATCTATTTTTCAATTTTTATATAAAAATTTGCAATCGTTTCTGAACAAAATCATGTATGTTTTATGTGTGTCACATTTCGAGAAGTTTTTTAAAATTAGTGGGGCTAATACATCGCATATTTTCTCGCCCGTACTTTCACGTAAAGTTACAGAAAAATACTCTTTTTTTTTAAATGTACATGACCTTATTTCAAAATCTAACTTTAAATAGCAGATTTCGTTAAAGAAAAAAATATATATCTTTAATATTTTAGTTGTAGGATGACTCCGAAAGAAGTTTTCCACAAACATGAGTCCTGCACCAGTCTCTTAAAGGTCCTTCACACTATCCAACAAAAATCAATTTAATCAAAAATAGGGCCATTTTTTTGAAAATTTTAAAAACGTCCCAGGGACCCACCAAATACCCAACAAAAATTAATACCCACCAAACTTACCACCAAATACCCACCAAAATTAAAATAGCGGTTTCAAATTTAAAGGGCCCGGACATCAGCTAGATCAATTGAGGAATATCAATGGAGAAAATCGGCTGATTGATTTAGCCGTTAGCGTTGTTCACAGGCGGATGGACAGACAGACGTTTTACCGTCATTTGATTTTCCGGCATCAACGACCCACAAAACATGGATCCTGGCTACACCACGAGTTAGAGGATTTTTGTTTGTAAATTTAGCTACTGGATTTATCCACTTTTTCGTTACAGGGCCCTATAAGAAGACTTTTTCTGTCAAATGTTTCCCGTTTTTGCGCAGCATTTCATAACGTTCTCTGTACTCCGTAGCGAGAAAGTAAAATCAATTTTAAAAATTTCTTGTCAAACTGGCTGCTTTTTAATGTCAAATTTTGCTCGATTTTAATTCTTGTTATACTGAAAATATTTCGATGGAATACGTTTTCTTGCAAAACATCGAAACCCTGCTAGAGTCTGGCGCCAGCAGCATGTTGGGATGCTTTCTTGTTTGTTCTCTGTTTACACTTTAATAGCCATGAGTTGATCAGGGTTTTCACGTAGTCACTGCCAGACTTAAGTGAAGTTCTCGTACGTTACATTTCATTATATAAATCTTTTATATAAAAAACTATGCAAGTTAGAAACTCCATATTTTGAGATTAGATTGAGAGCACTATTTACAATAATGTGGATTACAATAAATGCCCTACAATTACAACAAACAGAAATATAATGACAAACGTTTAAAAAATGTTAAATTTTTATGCACTTTTAAAAAATACGCAAAAAACTATAACTGTAAATTATTTCATGGTAGTCTAATACTTAGATTATTACATGGTCTAAAAGCCTCCCAAATCTGATTTATCTACTTGCTACAGTTTCAGGGAACGTAAACTAAATTGATTAAAGAGCAAAATAAAAAACGGAATGTCATAATAAACTAAAATATTAATAACAAAATATACATTAAAGATATTTTAGGAAAAACCAGTATTCAATTATTGAGAACTTATTTTTACTACTGTGATATAATTTTTATTTACACCGGTATCAAAGTTTTCTAGAAATTGGGGTTTGAAAATTCTAAATTTTGATCATTATTTCTATTGCGTTCACATGCATATGTCCTTAAGAGGGTAATTCGTAAACTCTCACGTAGGTGCCCGGACTGCCCTTTCTTCACCACAACATTTACAATGCGGAAGTTTCGTATGATTCCTCTTTTCGTTGTTCCCGCGTACTGCTCGCAATTTATCCATTTATATAAATCGTTGTTTCTATCTTCAGGTAATTCAAACAATATATTACTTTAGCATTACTTTTGAACCCCAGAAACGTTCCTTCCATACAATTATACTACTTCTGTTCTTTGTTCCTCTTCGACCAACAATTTACTTAACTTGTTTCCGCCGTTCTCTGTCTACTAAACCTATTACACGATTACCTTTTGGGTATTTTCACGACCATATATTTACAGTACGACAATTGGGCTTCAATTATTTCCCCTACGTTGCTCCTAATGTTTTGCGACCGAACTATGATTTTAGAAACCAACCGTAATTTGAATTTCGTAGGTTATTTATAGCACTACCATATGTTTTCCTATTAATTACTTGTTAATACTCCAAAGATATCTTTCAGCATATCAAATCAATATTTTGTAATTTTCATATTTTGTAATGTTCCCGATTACGTACGTTGAAATTATTTTCCATCAGGTTATCACCATCCTTTCTAAAAGGTGTTCCCGTTTAAATATTATACTCAGAATGTTTGCTATAACAACACAAATGATCTTAATATGAGAGAAGTGTGTTTTGGACAAACATTAGTTCATATGTAAATCAGTATTAACGATACAATTACAGATTCGAGTAATTTCAAATATTAATAAATAGAAATATTCTGAAGTATATCGTTCACAATACAACCATAATTTCCTTACATTATATTTATTCAATACATGTGATAGCAGAGTTGGCCAGTATTTTAATACTTGTATTTGAAATACGTATTTTAAATACATTTTGTATTTGAATACCTGTGTTTTTGAGTTTTTTGGCCATGTATTTTAGAGATGTATTTAAATACAAAAATAGGTGTATTTAAAAAAGGAAATACTTCAAATACAGATGAAGAAAACTAGGATAGTTTCATTTTGTTTGTTTCTGATAGTGAATGAACCTCATTGATACAAAAATAAAACTTCTTTCAGCTGTTGAATTCAAATTCTCTTCATTTTTAAATTAGAAATCTAAATAATTAAAAATGCTGGATAATTATCCGACAAAAGAAAAGGATTTATTGCTTATAACTAGAATCCGGACAATACCCTCTATGCCTATTTTATTTATAAGAATGTATTTTTAAGCTATTTACCCCATTATGAATGTGTACCTCAGAAATGGCTTTTGCAAGTGTTTTATAATGCCCATAAATTCCTATTTTAGAGATAATTGCCTAATCGAGCGTTAAGAGCCTATAAGTGCCTATATTGAATTTTCGGTTTTCCAATATTTTTGTTCACTGTATTTTGTTTTCTACAATAATGTTTTGAGAAATCACTGATGAGTAATGTTTTACCAAACAAGTAACAACCATGTAAAATCTGCCAGGGCTTGCTCTGGTCGAGAAGCTCAATGCCCTATGTGTTCTTGCTTGTAACGCGTCGAGCAGGGACACGCTTAGAGACGTAGGAGAATTTGACGCCGTGCGGATTACCTTAACTACTTCGTAGAAGCCCATCAGGGCGCTCCAGAGAACAGGAAATTGCTGTCGTCTTTCCGATCTTCGCAATGATTAGTGAGATATCTGTTCCTTACCAAGAAAACAAAAATTGCGCTCCCGGCATCTTTCGCTTTTAGAAGGTAGAATTACACAAAATAGACCGAGTTTTCTTCGATAATTTTGTATGGTTTCAAAGTTTGCTGGATACCATATCAGTACATTTGCTGTTCCAGTTAAGCATGCTTGCTACAATGACAAAAGAGAAAGTTTCAAGAAGTGCATTGCTAAAAGAGAGAATTTATGGAAATTTACGGTGGACAGGAAATGTATTTTTGTCAGTGCTGTGAAAAGGTTTAAACTGGAAAAAGAATTCTTACAACATAAAAACACTGCCACTCATGCCAAAAATGCGAAACGAAAGTGAGAAAAACTATTCAAATCTTCTTCAGCAAGTGGAGACAAAAGAAGAAGACAAGAAAGAATTTCCACACTGTCTTGTGCCATGCTGCAAAACTTGAAAATCCAACATTGAACCCATTTAACCAACAAAATATATAAAATATAAAATTCCACACGAGTCATCTCTTAGGAAATATTATCTAATTTACAATATGTGTAACAAAATCGAGCCCCATATGTTGGGTGCCAATGTAACAAAATCGTCCACTCCCTCTATTTTATACTTTAACATGCCCGTTTACTAGCTAACTTTTCAAAATTCTAACAATTTATGCGGGCGTGAACTTGTGATGGCCCCTGCACAGGAACCGAACCGTGATACTTGTGCAACGCGCGCGTGGGTCAGCATCTAATTACTAGAAATCACAACACATCATTGAGGTTTTACTTTTGATGATGAAATTTAGTTGCTTGAAAAGGAAATGCCCCTATTTTTGAAGAATTATGAAAATTATTCAGAAAATTTGACTTCGTCGTTTTATTAATTGTAATTGACATGGTTGTTGCTAATAAAAGTATGGTGTATGGTGTTGTATTTGTAAGTATTTGTAAGTATTTTAAATATATGTATTTATTTATTTATGAGTATGTATTTTGAATTTATTCTTATATTATTTTGGACCAAAGTATTTTGCTAACCCTATATGTAATTTGCCAACATGGATGGAATGTGATGGACAAATATTTCAAATTAATTATCATCATATACGACACACATAAAGAACAACAAGAACAACAGGCAAGGCGCCATTTCTGCCCTTAATATCCATGTCTGTCGATGGCATGAGCACTGGCCGACACCTTGTGGCCCTCGCCCACCACCGGCCCGTGGTAGTGCACGTAGGACTTGTGGCCCTCCGCCTCACGTAGGACTTGCCCTCCGCCTCCTTGTGGCCGTGGCCGTGCTTGTCCTTGAGCACATACTTGTGCTGGATGCCGCCGTGGTTCACCACGTGCGCGAAAAAGCCCGTCTTCTTCTCCGACGAGTACTTGACGGTGCGCACGTTGCCGCCCGGCTCCTGGAGCGAGTACTCGCCCTCCACCTGGTCTCCGTCGCGCACCTCCTTCTGCTGCTTGATGTCGCCCGTGTGCTTATCTTCCACGCCGTACTCGAACTTGTACTTGGGGTAGGCCACATAGTCGACGAACTCGTGCTTGTGGCCGTGCTTGTCGGTGACTGTGCCGTGCACCTCGCTCACCTTGCCCTCCACTGGGCCGTGGAACACGGCGTAGGACTTGGCTTCGTGCACCTGGTGATGGCCGTAGCCGCCGCCGAGGCCGCCGTCTTGGGCGCTCACCACAGCGAGCACCACGGCCACGAGGATCACCTGCACAGGAGTTCCACTCTAATGAGAAACACACAGAATTCGAAAGGAAGTGTTTTGACAAAAAAATGCAAATACGTAGACGTGATGTTTCACTACTTTTGTTTCTTTATAATATTACATATTTGGTTTTTAACTTTTTATGCTATAAAGCTAAATTTACTATCATTGTGATAGAAAATTTAGATTACGATTGCCTTTTGTTGTGATTGCAATAAATTTTGATTTCGTTTTAGTTGTTCTTTGTATGGCCTTTTGTAACACATACGCAAAATATGTCTATTATGTATACTCTACTTTGTAATATTTTCAGTAACATACGGAAATAAATATGTGATTTCATGACTACTGATCTCTTCACGATTGCGGAATAAAAGACGCTACGAAGACTGAACATGTACTTCTCTTTCCTATTCTTGAAATTTACTCTGCGTCTTCGAACTATATATTTAATAATCTTGGCTGTCCGGGAGAACCCGGACAGCCATGATTGTAATATTGACTCTGGCCGCGGAAGCCTACAACTTCATTTATATATTTAATAAATTTATCAAAAGTAACTATATCATGAATATGTGAATTAATATATTGCATATAATAAAAATAAACATAATTATTATTCATGTTTAATATTTAAAAAAAGAAAATAATTATTCACATAATCGTGTATATCACTGCTGGTATTCTGTAAGCATGTTTGAGTAAGTATTGTCTAAGATAAATTATTAATAAAATGCAGTATATAAAAATTATACAATTTATACTGTTCAAACTTGCTTCCTTTCACAATATTCCATCTCACCTGGAACTTCATTTCGGTTAGTCAGTGGACTTGAAACTGATACCGTCTGAAATATCTGACGCTTTATATATTAAAGTGGGTTGTCTTTTGAAATTAGAAAGAAAGGCGTGTTATTCTATTTTCCCTTCACAGAGTGAATGAACTTGCTTCAGACACTAGAATGACATTTCTACGTAACTCCCCCGACCAGAACAACCCTCATTAATTTGACGGGCGGTCGACACTTTCTACAACAGTCAAATAACACGTTTCCTTAAATAATGTATGCAGGTAGCCGAATGCTTTTGACTCCCGAGGTTCTTATCCGCATTTGGTGCCTGCTGGTCTGTCTCGTGCTGTTGACACGACCGGCGCCAAGTTGTATAACGAGTCCTGTTATCGTCTTTCGTGTTCCCAGTGAAAAAGGTCAAATGTAACGGGAATAAAAACGATATATTGTAATATAATGTAATATTACTGATAACTGATAATTTATAGAATGTATGCATGACACATACAGGTTAAGACAATATTTTCCATATGTAATTTAAAACATAGACCATGTGTAATGTGAATATTTAGTGCAAATTTCAATGTATTAATGACTGATGATAAATTGAATGTACAAATGTCACATAAAAATTTCTCTAATGTAAATCTGTAATGATGTCGCTGATGACCATAGTAGTTAAAAAGTGACATAAAATAAAATTAAATAAAAAAAACGAAATAGGAAAAGTGTTGTTTTCGTCTAAGTTATCAGTTTTATGAAAGAATTTTGAGTTTTTGTGAGTTATTAAGAACGAATTAGTCATACATTTTTTTCAATTTAGATAATTATTTATAACTTTACGTTAATAATACATGGGCCAATATTGTATTTAGCAGTTTCAATATTAGGAAGTTTGGAACAATGTTAAGAGGAAAAAGTATTATGCAAATAGGTGATTAAAAATGTATTGAAACTGACTTAACTGAGAATGAATTTTCTTCTTTGTTTCTCCTCCTGTGAAGTAAAATCATAAAGTCCTTCCGAAATGATGATTGCAATGATTTTTATAAAATATCAAAAACTCTTTTGGCATTATTCGTGATTTTAAATTATTGATATGAGTTGGCTTGAGAAAGCACTTGTGAATTTGTTTTGTATATGAATTTGTTTTATCTTGATATACGAGTAGTGCTTTACGTTTGCTTATGAAGCAAACATAGAAGATGAAGCTACTCTATTCGAATCCCTTTCTTTATCAAAAACAACTTTTGCTGGCAAATGTCTGAATGCAAAAATTAGGAAAGTTAACACTATCTTTAAGATATAAATTGCAGCAGTAAACTGAAGGTGAAAGAGATTGTTTTAAAGTATTCCATGCTCATAATCACACACAGTCGTATCTACATTAAAAGGAGCAATGACTGGAAAGATATTCCAAGAATGTTTGAAGTATTTTATTGATTGAAATGTGTTAAGGTTAATTAAGGAGAAACTGTTGAAACACTTGTGTTCGTTGTCATATCAGCTATTCGTTGCCATATCAGCAATATTTCAAAGCAGGGCCGAAGTTGAGATGCGCGTGGCCCGGGGCCCAGTTTGGTGGGAGGCCCATTGTTTCAAGGTATTGCAATATGTAATGCAAAAAGAACGAAATGAAACGAACGCAAGTTTATTTATAAAATTGATTTTGTAAATTAGAAACGAATGAAAAAAGTTTACTTACAAAAGAGATCAACTTTTTATTAAAAGTTTTGTATAACATAACAAATAAATAACCCATAAATATATTACACATCACGTTATAATCATCATTGTCCATGCACTTTCCTTGATTTTTGTGCTGCAAAATCGCTGTTATGGTCAATAAAATCCAATTCACGCAGTCTATCTGTTTCGATGCTTCCTTAATCGGTTTTCATTTAATTTGAGTTTTAGAAGGAGCGCTCGCCACTGCAGTTTGTTACCATAAAAATTAGATACACCGTTAGAGCTATCTCAATGTTTGGGAAAGTGTCCTGCACACACTTTTTTACATTAATTTAAACGTACGTATATAAGGAGTAATATACGTAGTAGAGAGGAAGTAATGGAATGATGCTAAATAATAATAATAATAATAATAATAATAATAATAATAATAGTAAAAATAATATTGAAATTGTTGTTATTTCTTCCTGCTGATCCTAGTTTAATGATGCTGATAGATGGTAAGTGTTAAGTAGGTTTGAACCATACAGGATCAATCTAAGGTAGATAATAAGAATTAAGACTCGTGTAGTTTATATATTTATTAGCAGCTCAACGTTTCGCACATTTAGCATGTGCCTTTTCAAGAGGAACGCAGATAACGAAAAAACGGTTTGTCCATAGCATGAACAATGCAATAGAACATTATAAGACAAAATAATATAAAAATATTAAAACAACTACATAAAATTTGTTGCTTACACCAGTGTCTGACATATTACATGATGAAAATTCTTTTAATACGTCGAAGGTGGCGTCGAACTTGATGGTTAAAAAAACTCATGCGCCTGTGGCATACAGTACAAGACTAGATGTGTTAAGTAATGGAAGTGCAAAGATGGTAAATTCAGGGCATCAAGGAGTGAACAGTGGGGTTGAAAATCATAATTAAAGATGTTGTTTCATTAGTAATGTCTTATAAATTTTATTAAGGTTTTGTAAGTCTCTTTTTGGTGTTCATAGCATAATTTAATATAATACGCACCATTTCAGCAATTTGTCTTTTTAATGATTTGTTTTTCGCAGTGTAAACTTTTAACCTTATGAAATCCAATGAAGTGGTTAAGCTCTGTTCTGTGTTTCGTTAAAGAGTGTATAATGCCGCATCTTTGTTATTGTCGTATTTATGCCGGTGAATCCATTTGCTGAGATATTGTTTGGTTTCTCCAATGTATACTTGTTGACAGTCATTACATGTAATAGAATAGGCCGCATTAGACGTATACCCTTTTTTGTTTTATATTTCTGCTTGCCGTATAGCTGGCTGGTTTTATTTGAGTTGTAAAGGACAATGTCCAAATTGTATTTTCTGAAGTAGGCTCTAATTTTACTGTTAATAGGTTCGCAAAATGGTAATGGAATTCGTAAATTACTATTGCTGTTAATTGCTTTGGAATTGGAATTGGTGCTTTGGAATTATGTGTCAGTCTATTTTGAATGCATTTATTAATGAAAAAATCTAATTACAGTAAAAAATAACCTTCGTAGCAGTCTTTACCCATCATTCTTTAATAACAAATGCATTCTTCGACTTTGTCTCCGTGCGGTAAACGAGCTTAGTGTGATAACTTATGTATATTATTGTGCCATTTTTTAGACAACAGACGTTTTGAACAACATAGAAACGAATTCAGTAAACCATAACAGTGAAACTATAGAATTTGTTGCGTCTTCGTGATGATGCAACGCGTTTCGTAACCCTCATTGGGCGATGAGCGCTTATTATTAGGTGTAATCCTCCGTAACATTTTACATAGTCATTATCATTGTGAGTAATTCTCCTTTACTTTTTATATCGTAGTCCGTAAGTCGTCAAGAGAACCGCAAGGTAACATCACCGCGTACGCGCCTATCTCATACGCGCTCCTGCGTCACTACTTAGTGGTCAGATTTGGGAAAGAATTTGGATAGGGATAGGTTTTAAGACACCTTGTGAAGCAGCTAAACTCGTTTTGTGAAACAAATTTCACATGAGACTATCCGGGAATCACCGAGAGAGAGAATTAAAGCCGAAGAAGCGAAGAAAGCGAAGCGAAGCGCCCGCATTGCAGGGGAACGCTGCTTACGAAAACCGAATTGCTCCTCCCTGATGATACCTTTCTTCTCGAGATCCCGTTGGATTCTCGCGAGAATACTTTTCTCAAGGAGTTTTCCGAGAATCGGCAGGAGAGAAATGGGCCGGTAATTTTCCGGGAGGCGCGAGTTCTTATTCGGTTTCGTAAGTAGAGTGATGGTAGCCGCTTTCCATACTGATGGAAAGTACTGCACAGAAATGCACGCTGTGTAGATTTTTTTATTTTCTTATTAAAGTCGCATCAACAACTGAGGTCATTAGCGACTACTTTAAATACAACTTTACAATATTAATATGGCAATTTAACAGAATATTACACTAAATATACACAAAATATATACAAATTTGTGGAGACAGACATTATATTATTTTCAATGTTACAATATTAATTACCAGTATCTATGCTAATACAATTAGATTTATTTAAGAAAATAGCTGTCTTTACAGAATTGTATTATTTTATTTTGGAATTCGTTGGATGATAGGATCAATTCGGAGTTTGGCTCATCTTCTAGGTATCTCTGTCTGCTGTGCTGAAACATAGGGCATTGAGTTAAGATATGTTGAAAGTTAAGAAAGATATCACAGTGCTGGCAGGTGGGTGGGGGATTTCCAGTTAGCAAGTGTTGATGACTGAACTTGCAATGACCAGTTCTTATTCTTGTTATTGTTACTTGCTCTTGTCTTGAGAATTTTTTGGAAGTTTTCAAGGAATAAAATTTTTTAACTAGTTTGTGTAGAGGGCTGGATTTCATGGTTTTCCAGAGGTTGCTCCACTTTTCATCCATTACTTTCTTGATATGTGTCCATAAATCCTTGTATGTGTGTGATATTGTTAAAATACTTTCAGTTTCAGGGTCATTTTCCTCTTCAAGGCTCATTGTGTTGTGTTCAGGCATTGTTTTGTAATCTGGTATCCAGGCAATTATGAGAGTCTTTTTAGATTGTATAATGTCTTGATATATTTCATGAATACTGTTTATCATTGGTATACCTGGGTAGTTATTGTGAATATTATTTATTGCTTCAAGGGAAGTAGAGAAAATGACAAACTTGTTATGTCTGAGTTTTTGTGACATTTTGAAGGCTGTCATTATAGAGCATATTTCGGCTGTAGTAGTACTAGCATAGGAGTGCAGTCTGTTTATAACTTTAACATCTTTAGTAAATGTAGCTGCATATTTTCCATCACTATTATTGATAAGTTTACTATAGATTTTAAAAGAATCTTTGTATTTATTTTCTATCTCTTGAAATTTTATTTCCTTATCTTTTTTAACCATTTTGTTTATTTGGATAGAGTCCAGTGTTATATCTGCTACTATATCAGGAATTGTCCATGGTGGTATACAGTTATTTCTTTTTTCCATTAATATCTTTTCCTGAAAGTTTAGCTGTCTTAGTAGGTTTTTCACTTTGGTATATACTGGTGAAAAGCATTTTTGTTCTTTGTAGTAATTTTGAAGTTTGGGGTATATATCGTGGTAGATTATAGGATTATTTGACTCAGCTGTTTTGATAGCATATTTGAGAGTTAGCATTTGTCTACCTACGATGAGCTAGAGTTGGTTCTTTGGCTTCTATTAGAATGCTGCCAATGGGGCTAGAATGAAAGCAGCCAGTGCTTATTTGTAGAGCTTTATTATGTATAACATCAAGTTTTTTTAGGTCTTTTTTGCTAGCTGAATCATATAATATGGATCCATAGTCGATCTTGGATCGTACTATTGCTTTGTAGGCCATTAGCTGGAGATGTTTATCTGCTCCCCAGTTATTATGGGAAATGCACTTGAGTATGTTTAGTCTTTTCTTACATTACTCAGATAGAATTTGTATATGTCTTTTCCAGCTCATTTTTGAGTCAAAATGCATGCCTAAAATTTTAATATTTTGATCAAACTTTAGTTCATGTAGGTCCATTTTTAATATGGGCAGATTCACAATATTTTGTCTCAAGAATATTATACATTGGGTTTTGGATGCTGAAAATTTAAAACCTGATTTGAGAGACCATCCATGGAAATTGTTTAGGGCAGATTGTATAATCTCTTGACTGGTTGTAATAGATGTTCCTCTGCAAAGAATGGTAATGTCATCTGCATACTTCCTTGTGATTGCCGGATGGTTGATTTCGGAGCCTCCATCATTAATGGCCAATAGGAATAGGGTAACACTAAGTACTGCACCTTGTGGTAGTCTATTCTCCAGATGTTGTACTGATGATAAGCTACCATTAACTCTCACATTAAAAGTTCTTTCTTTGGTGAAATTCTTGATGAATTGAAATATGTTGCTTTGAGTCCATATTCTTGTAATTTTGTCATGATTCTATGGGTCCACACCATGTCGTAAGCTTTTTCAATGTCTAGGATCACTGCTAAAACACGCTGTTTGTTAGCAAGGGTTTCTTGAATGTAAGTATCAATACTTACTAAGTGAGAAGTAGTTGAGTGTCCTGCTCTGAAACCAAATTGATTGTTGGATATGATGTTTTTAAAGTCTAGAAACCATCTGAGTCTTTTGTTAATTATTTTTTCCAGAATTTTGCACATATTGCATGTTAGAGAAATGGGTCTGTAATTTTCATTTTTTGTGGGATCTTTTCCAGGCTTTGGTATAGGTATAACAATAGCTGATTTCCATAGCTCGGGAAATACATTTTTATCCCATATTATGTTATATATTTTTAGTAATGTTTCTTTTCCTTCCAGGGGTAGATTCTTCAAAAGAATGTATGGAATGTTGTCTGGTCCAGGTGAGGAGTTTCTAGTCCTGCTGATAGCAGAATTTTCTTTAATTCCAATAGGATCATTAAGATGGTGATAAGTAGCCAAGTCTTCATTATTTGTAAGTTCTGTAAGGTTCTCTTGTTCTTTTTTGTGTTGTAGGAAGGCTTCTGTATAGTTTTTTGAGCTTGAATTTTTGGCAAAGCTGCATGCAATTGAATTTGCTATTTCGTTAGGGTCTGTAATGATTTGGTTATTTGACAGTAAAAAATGTATTTGTTTACCTTTCTTTGTTCCTTCGATAGCTTTTATTTTTGCCCATGACTCACTAATATTATTATGTATTGACAAACTTGAGACATAGTTGTACCAGGAGTTTGCTTTACTTTCTTTTATGGTTCTTCTTGTAACAGCTCTCATCTTTTTGTATTGTATTTTATTTTATTCAGTATTATGTTTTTTGTATTCGTTGAAGGCATGTTAGGAATTTTTGAGTGCCAATTTACATTTGTCATTCTACCAATGGACTAGTTTGGTTCTCTTTGATGATTTGATTATTTCAGTTGATCCATTTGTGGCTTTGGTTATGACATCGTTAAATGAATTGATCATAGTGTCGATGTTTTCTGTTTCTAGAACAACATTAGTATTAGGTAGGTACTTTTTGATAGATTTATAGATATTCCAGTTAGCTTTGTTATAATTCCGTCTTGGGATTGCTTGGTCATTTTTATACATGGGGAAATATTTATAAAAATAGGGAAATGGTCACTATCATAGGGGTAATCAAGATATTCCATGAACATTTATAGGCATATTGGTGGAGGAAATGGAAATACTGGTATTGATGTGAGTAGGTTCTCCAGTATTAAGAACAATTGTATCTAGTTGATCAAATATTTCTTCAAGCATGATACCTCTGTTGTCAGTTTTATTGGATCCCCAAATTGGATTGTGACTGTTGAAATCCCCCATAATGAGAAAAGGTTTTTGCATCTTGTTAATAATATCAGTTACTTCTTGTTCATCAAACTTGTAGCTATTTGGTAGGTAGATATTACATATATTGATTTGAACAGGTGACAAGATCCTTATAGCATTGACTTCAATGTTTGATTGAATATTCAGTTCTTGATATTGAATATGGTCTTTGATGAATATAGCTACACCTCCACTGGCATGATTGGAGTTGATTCTATTTTTGAAGGAGCAATTATACCCTTTGATATTGCCATGCTTGGAGTCTTTGAAGTTGGTCTCTTGGATACAGAGGATGTCAGGGTGTGTTAGGTTACATAGGTACTGTATACTTTCTAGTCTGGGGTAAAAGCCATTTACATTCCATTGAAGAATTTTCATTGACTGGTGTTGATTTCTATACTGGAATCTGTTTCAGTGCTTGATTCATCTGCAGTATGAAGTACTGAGTTGATTTTCCTGATAATCCTGGTGAATCTGCCTTTTATGGTTTTATTGGTGAGATGTGGATATAAACTATGCATCATTCTGGTGATGGATGATATGTCTTGTGAGTAGTCAGTAGCTATGAGTATAGGATCATTAGTACTGAAAGACTTCTCTAAAAAGGATTTAAACTGTATGTAAGTAAGGGGATAGTTATTTTGAGAGTCTTCAATGATGTCTTTGATAGGGATCATCAACTCTTCCATATTTTTCTTTCTTCTTTTTTTCTTTTTTGGTTGTTTTGAGTTTTTCCATATTATTTGTTTCATTTGTGTTGCTTACAGACTTGGAAGGTGAGGAGGAGTCAGTCTGGAGGCATCTTTTATTGGTACTGAGGGAGACTACGTTGTTATTATTTGAGATTTCTTCATTGTTTTTGATTTCATTAGTAGAAGATACAGATTTAGAAGGTGGTGGAGAATCAGTTGTGGGCATTTTTTTCGTGGACTCATGGTGAAATTGTATATCTGCTACTTCAGTGTCTTTTCCATTAGTTGCTGGATCTGGCACGTCACAGGGTTTTTCACTAATGTGTTCAGATTCCATGGGAACATTACTTAAATTGGTAGTTTTATGGTGATTAGAAGTGTTGGGTGAAGGGCATTGTCCAGCTAAATGCCCAGTTTGGTGACAATTAAAGCATGCCATTTCATCAGTTGTGAAAAATATCCTATATATCCCCATATTAGTATACCAGCAGTTCGGTACAACGAAGAAACATACCCATCCAGAAAACGCATGGTATGTTGAGCCTTCATAATATACAGTAGTGGATTCAGTTAGTAGACCTACATCTTCAGTATACTTGTCTCCGAAAACTCATAATATGGGAGAACCCCTGTCCAGGAATACCAGCTTTAACAAATGAAATTTTGGATGCCAATTTGATGTTGTTTGTGGTGAGTACATTCTCTCTTACTGAGTGAGGGATGATGGGGCAGACGTTTGAAATAATTATTCTTTTAGCTTTTGTTAGAAGTGGTCTCAGCTTCAGTTCATGGTTTTTTATTTTAATGACTTTATAGTTGTTTGTAAGGGTGTCAGCTATTTTTTGAGAGCTTAGAAAAATACATACTCTGTTGTTTGCAATTTTTGAAATAAATCTTATTTCATTAGGGTCAATAATGTTGGAGAAACTATGTATGTAATCTTTAATGGTGAGACCTTCTTGTGAGTCAATGATTATAGCCTGGTCCTTGGTGGGAAACACTTCAGTTGACATAGCATTTGCGTAGGTTTTCAGCTTTGGTTGAGTAGATACCTTAGGTGATGGTGTTGAGGTTATGGGAGCCCCGATGCCCGTGGGCTCCATCCTTGAGCAGGGGTAGCCGCTGCAACGGCTGACCGTATAGTTGATTTCAGACACTCACAACTCGTGGAACTAGAGTATTACCACTAATTAAATGTCACAAAGTTCACTGTCTGAATGACAATATGAAAACAACGTTTCACTGGCCGCGATCGGAGCACGATGTGTCTCGGTCGGCTGCCACAATGGAACTGGGTGTAGATTTGTGCTAAGAGGTGGGCGGCCTTTTGCGGCAAGTGTTTAATCATTGCTCCAGTGAGCTTATCTGGGCCGCCCGACTTCTTTGTGTTAGTGTTTTTAAGGAGGTCGCGCATTTCATCCGCTTCGATGTGCCAGTCGGACGAGACGTCGATGGAAGGAACGAAATCGATTTGGATTTCCGCGGCGGTGGCTGGGAGCTGCAGCGAGCGTGAAATAGGCGGGGGCGTGTATGTATTCGCCAGCATGTCGGCGAACACTTCTGCCTTGACGGCGGGGTCGTAAGTCGGCGCGAGGCCGTTTGGTCGCTCGAGGGCGGTGATGGCGGGGGCGGGATTTCTGAGAGCTCGCTGCAGTTTCCAGAGGTCTTCAGAGTTGTTAATTTAATATTTTTCGACGTACTCTTCCCACATCGCGTTTTTTTGTGCTCTCAGGAGGCGAGTTGTTTTCCTCCTTATGCGCTGATACGCTGCCTTTGCGTCGGGGTCGCGCGATCGCTGAAAGTTTCGTTGCGCCTTTCGGCGCTCTTGTATAAGGCGAATCAGCTCAACCGGGGTTTGTGAGGAAGAAGACGGTGTTTCAGGGAGTTTTGTGGTGAATTCGGAGAAGGCAGATTTGACTTCATAGTTTAGATGATTGACGGCGCGGTCGATATCATGAGAAGAAGAGAGAGAGGATGATAGAAGATTGATAGAAGATGATAGAAGGATGATAGATAGATTGATAGAAGTTTGTTATTTAATTTAGATTGATAAGTTTGTTATTTAGTTTAGATTGATAAGGGGAAGATATCGTGATGAAGACCGAAAATGACAGGAAGATGATTGGAAGTGAGGTCGTGAAGCGGCTTCGGAGTTCAGAGAGAGAGAGAGAGAAGGAGAGTGAAGAGCGATATCAAGAATATCGCTTTCAATAGCGTTGGGGATGGGATTAGTGTGTAGGTGGGTGAAATAAGAGGGCGGGGCGATGCTGAGCTGACCGCTTTGGTTTAGGTAAGCTAATAGACGGGCGCCTGAGGAGTTTCCAACGCGGCATCCACAATCCGGATGAAGGCGTAACTGCAGCAATTCATGGTCTTGACACGAAAGACATTTGAACAAACATAAATTTTAAGGATCAGAATGAGAGACTTATTCCCATTGTCCATCTGAATTGAAGTTTTCTTCTTTTGAAATTCCAAATCAACGATATCCAATCAAAAAGAACGAAATAAAAAATATTGTAGCGAAAACGATAATCATAAAGATCATTTTCAAACTTACAAGAATCTACCTCAGTGCAGAAACAAGCCATCACTTTAAAACATGGGTAGTGAATGAATGCTTAAAGATTTTCATTGTAATATCTCAATTAATTCATCAAATAATTGACATTTTCTCTTATTAATTTCTGTTAATAACCTTCTTGTTTAAATACGTGCCAAAAGAACAAAGCAATAAACATTTTGAAATACTTTTGAAAGTTCTATCAGTGTAAATTTGCCAAACTTTAAGAAAAATGCATATCTGCAGTCGCGACTGCTAATACTGATTAGAGAGTTTCTCACTTCATAGCGCCAAGTGCTGCCACAAACTTGAAAATCCACGGCAGAAGACGGTAGTGCACTGTTTTCTTTTCCATTGAGGCACTTTAATTCAATTGAGAATTTCTAAAAAACGATCAACTTAAATATGATCTTGCGTTTAGGAGATCCAAGGGCTGTTATCACTTAGTTGTTTCACCCTGCTTAAAGAATTTGAAAGAAATCCAAAATTATGCTTGCGAAGAATAACCAAAGCCCCATGCTATATAAGCAACAACCATCTTTACAGAGAATCTAGTCCTGGATATACTAGAACCGATCAAAGATTTTGGTACAAGCATTTTCCCTATCATTCTTTAAATCCCTTAAAAATAATCCCTCTGGTGTCCTATTTTCATTAGGAAACACTTACCTAAACCCCAAAAGAGTTATTACCGGGAGCGGTGGCGCAGTGCATCAACTGATGTCACTGCAGCGCCTCTGACCGGGAGGTCCTAGGTTCGAGTCCTGACGGCGGCACGATTTTCGACACTAGCTTTCCAGCTAAATCGAATTCAGTCGCTGTCTGGAGGAGAATTCTAGCGGCCGGCTGCTCTGATCGGTAGTTTTCCGTGGTTTCTCCGATCAACACCAGGCGAATGCCGGAGCAGTACCCTACCAAACAGGCCACGGACCGCGCGCGATCTGTCCTTCCTCTTCCTTGTCGTATCCTCTCCCCTTACACACACCTTTTCACTGACATGCACTACACTACCACATTTCAGGAGACCGGTCGGGAGCTTAGAGCTTGTCCCGGCTGGGGCGGTGCCCTGCTGGTGGGAGAGTCCTGGTTGGGGGGAAACCCCACTAGCCGACGGTAGGTCGGCGCCGGATCTCGCCATCCAGTGGGGGAAGATCACCGCCATCTCCGAAGAAAGAACATGCACTACACTAACGGGACTAATAACCAAAGCAGTTGACGTGCCCGGAAACACGACAAAATCAATCAATCAACCCAAAAGAATTATATCACACCATACAAAAGATTATTTGAAACCCACATAATCGAGTAAAATTAAATCAGTCCAAAAAAGGTCCGGAAACTTGGTTAAAAAGGTATCTTCAATTAGGACTATGCAGAAGTAGCTACATGACAACAATAGTTATAAATGGTCAAGTCTAAAGTGAAACAAATGTATTTATTAATACCCCTGAAAGGCAGCAATGACGGTCAGGTGAATACATTTTTTTTAAATATTTAAGATGTAGTGACGCAGAAATGCCAATATTTCAATATTACGTAACTGTTTCCAATAGTGCGAGAACATACAGTCGACTCTGGTTATAGTGAATTCGGATATAGTGAACTGTCGGTTATTGTCAATCTGTCAGTGGTCCCGTTTCATTTGTATTACAAATAAGGACAAAAATATTCGTTTATTATGAATATTGAAAATCGGCTGTAGTGATCTAGGAAAAAAGTCCTGGATATATTGAAAAAATATATCGCCTCAGTGCCACAAATTCCAACAATAGCTTTGAAAAAATATCGTCGACCATAATGTCCTAAGTCTCCGCTGAAGTGGAGGTAGCGGAGATCGTTTCATTCAGCGATCAGTTTCATTAGCCGCTTGCGCCATGCCACTACGAAAGGAACTCGTGTGTTACGCGACTAAAAGGGCCTTCAAAGAGTAGGTGTTCCAGGGGTGAAGGATGAGGAAGAGGCATTGAAGGATGTCAAGTCTGCACTACAATACTTAGAGACAACGGACAATGCAGAATGAAGTATAGAAGGTGCATTAACTATGTAGAAGAATTTCGAGAAATGACAAATGAAATATCGGAACTATGTCACCTTATTAAGTGTATTTTACTCTATTTTTAAAATGTATCAAACACACAATTGAAAATATATTATTTTTTAAAGACATATAAAGATATTGAAATTTCCTGTTAGTGCTGTTAAGGTTTCTTCCTACATCTCTATATTAATTTAGTATGTTAATGCAATTGTATTTAATTTTGCCGTAATCGGAGATAGGGAACCTGGGAGAAAGTGAATCGGAAATAGTGAACAGAAATGTTAGTCCCCAGAAGTTCACTATAACCGGAGTCGAGTATATATACTGTCATAGATCCTACTAGTTTAAAATAGTGGTACTATAGAATGGAATATACTTTCTCGTATTAGTTTTCTATTTTCGTTTGCTTGCTACAAACTCTTGCCAGCTGCCATCTATCGTCGCTCAAAGTACTTTTTTTCTCAATTTTTGGTTTCCTAATAGAAGAACCGAAAAAATATTTTAAGAATATTAAAAAAGAAGAGTAAAACCACCTCTTAAATGGGAATTTACATTGAAAAAATTCGAGCCATTATTAAGACAAAGGCGTTTAACCGTTACTATATGCGAAATTTGAGTTCTTTTATATCGATTTTTTTATATTTTGAAAAACTTCATTCACAATCAATTGAGGCACTTTAACTTAGAAATGCAACAGTGTTACAAACTTCTAGAAGTGCACATATTAAGAGCGTGAGGGATATTTAAAAAAATTCATGTGGGTAATTTTTGATAAAAAAAATCAAAATGAAAGTTATGTCAAAAATGAATGAACTTAGTCAAAGGATTCATAGAAAAATTTAGTAATGAAACAAACACATTTTAACAACACAAAGTATTACTTTTATTAATATATTTTATAAAATGAAATGGAACCTAAAAAATAAAAACAACAAATAAAACAAGAACATCGCCATAGATCCAGTTCTGCCCTAATATCCATGGTGATGGCTGAGCACGGCCGACACCTTGTGGCCCTCGCCCACCACCGGCCCGTGGTAGTGCACGTAGGACTTGCCCTCCGCCTCCTTGTGGCCGTGGCCGTGCTTGTCCTTGAGCACATACTTGTGCTGGATGCCGCCGTGGTTCACCACGTGCGCGAAAAAGCCCGTCTTCTTCTCCGACGAGTACTTGACGGTGCGCACGTTGCCGCCCGGCTCCTTGAGCGAGTACTCGCCCTCCACCTGGTCTCCGTCGCGCACCTCCTTCTGCTGCTTGATGTCGCCCGTGTGCTTATCTTCCACGCCGTACTCGAACTTGTACTTGGGGTAGGCCACATAGTCGACGAACTCGTGCTTGTGGCCGTGCTTGTCGGTGACTGTGCCGTGCACCTCGGTCACCTTGCCCTCCACTGGGCCGTGGAACACGGCGTAGGACTTGGCTTCGTGCACCTGGTGATGGCCGTAGCCGCCGCCGAGGCCGCCGTCTTGGGCGCTCACCACAGCGAGCACCACAGCCACGAGGATCACCTGCACAGAGGTGAAATCATTCAAACGTTCAAACATTGTATGTATTCTATTTTATACAGAATCTCTCCGCAAGTAGTAACATAAAAAACCTAGAATTTTTTAATGCTTTTTAAATACATGTGCCTATTGTTGTGATGAAAGAGATTGCAAAAACCCAATCATCTTTTATTTTATATTAATTTTTAAAAATATTTTTCCTCCAACAGTAATCTTCAGTTCCTTCTTTACTTTCATCGCAAATTTTATTCGAAGAGAATGATAACGAGTGCCAGGAAAGTTTTTCTGCACTGTGCCTAATCACGGGTTCTTACTAACAATTGCATTAATGTTACTAACTACCAGATCACTGGGAAACAAGTAAAGGGGAGAACGCTTCCAGCATCTGTTGTGAATGTGGGGAGTACCAATATACGTTTTCATTTTCTACAAGCTGTAATTCGTGCTACCAACATATTTTTTCAATTGCTAGCACTCTCACCCATCACTCGTTCCACTGCGGACAGACTTTCCTGGCGCACTGTATTATTTAATGATATAATTTAATTATTAATGAAGATAAAAATCCAACCTCCCTGTTTACAATTGTAATTGTAATTTCACACTCCTTAATAATACATGATATTATATATAATCTTTGGATATACTAGATCGTTGTAAACGGTAAGACTCGCTGACACAATATATTCTTTCAAATTCACATTTCCTGCTACAATCCGGGGAACTCAAAATCGCTCTGAACTACTTCTCTGCCAGAAAAGAGAATTTGTAACACTATTACTCACCCCAGACTTGATCATGTCGAAAGGCAGGCGTTGTTGGAACTGATGCCGTTTGGAGGTTCGCCGGATTTATATAGTTCACAACGCGCGCACTCTTGGAATTCGGAAGAGCGATTTTCTTACTCTCAGTTAACCCTTCACTTTTGCGGGTTAGCGAACGGACCTGCTTCACACCGGTATAACACTTCTGCGTAACATTGTCAGGTGGACAGCTGTGTTGACGCTGACATAGCTTTCTCCTTCAAGCATATTTTTTCATTTATTCTGCATTTTACGTTTTCCTTAATATTATAGAATCTGACAGATTGTAATGTTATCTTAACCGTTTTCGGCTTTTCTTCTCCTAGGTTTTTAATGCCTTAACATACGTAGGATGGATAAAAAATAATAAGATTATTCCTGTAACTTAAAGCCTGTGAGTCGGCGTGCTGCCATCTGTCGCGACAAAAGGAAGGACTATTAGACGAGTGTGTAGCGACCGTGAACTGTACTCTGTCAGTCTACTTTAGTGTGCAAATCGTTGAACTTGGTAGCAATAGTGCAAGCGCCCTAACGTCATGTTTACAAAGGTAGTGGCAAAGACTCATCCCCTCCTACATTTCCTAGTTCTCTTCCGTCCTCCGGGACCCTTTTGGACTTAATTACTTTATCCCCTGAACCTTAACCTTGTACTACCTCTCCCATTATTCATTCCTCTACATCTGTCACCTTTCCTTCCTCACTTCCTATCATTGCTGGGACATGATAGTTCCTTCGACCACGCACTCGAGGTAAAAATAAGATAAATGAATAAAAACTACAGTGAGATGCAGCAGAGAAGCATCCGTGTAGGTACACGCAAAAGATTTAAATAATGCATCGTAATGTGCAATGTCTTTCAAATAGAATATAAATGTGTGGTTTCGGTAATGTATACTCCACGTGTTTTTCAATTATTTTCTTTGTTGAGAACAGTGTCGCCACATATGACAGAAAAAATGTGAATTATAATTGAAGGCGTAGAACAAAATTTCACATTAAATCTAACACATATTTGCAAAGTGGATAAATCGTAAAAATATCGTGTCGTAACATATGATTATAATACTCAATTGGTTACCTAACTCGACCTAATGGCCTCGTTTGGCAATTTTTCAATCTCGTTTTGTAATCAGATGCTTTACGACACTTATATCGTAAATAACTAAAAATGTATCGTTAAGGTATTGTTTAAAACTCTGAAATAGAATCTATTATTAAATATTCAGTGCCAAAAACAGCAAACAAAACAGAGAAAGTGTCTGAAAGCAATTTCAAGAATTTTGTGAAGCGAGAAAGTAAAAATGGACAGCACAAAATACAAATGAAAAAATTACACATAGTTGGGCAATTAATACGCGTAGATTAGATGGTGAAGAGTTAATGCAATCAAAACTATGTGGAATTTTACAGCAAAAATTATTTAAGAAATATACTTAAATGAGAACAATCATACAAAGTATGTGAAATGTTACAACCAAAATTATTAAAGAAAATACATTAATGAGTACACACTTATGTTCAATTCATACGAAATTGACGAATCTCGCTGCTAATTCAGCTTCTACATGCTCAATTTCAAGTATTTTCACTCAACTCCCTACAACTTTAATAATTGTGTTATATATTCGTATAAGTAGCTTTGTTATAATTAGTATTTGAAGATTTTATTACAAAAAAATCAAGACTAGTTGAAATCATTTTCTGCATTATGCTGTTATTCATATTTTACTTGATTAAATGTTATTTTAGAAGGCAATGATAACTCGGAGCTGAATGATAGTTTCATATATCCCGGTAGCAATTTTGAGTAATATTTCTCATTTTCGAAATTCTTGTGATTTTAATTGTCCATTCGAATCATATGTTAATTCGTGGAATATTCACACTAAATATCACTCGAAGTCCTGTGATAGCAGGAAATTTACTAATCGCTCCCGCGAGTCGTGAAAGTGAAAGTTGGATTCAGGTTCAAAGCAAGTACATTAGGCATTAATTTAGGAAACATTATTGATATGAGGTGGTAATTAATGGTGAAAATCGTCGAAACTAAGGATCAATCATAGGAAAAGAATTCCTATCTAAATTACGATATTATGTGGGTAAAATACGTTTGGGTGAGATGTAAAAAGTGTTATTTACCAAGATGTCTGCCTTGTGTGTATAAATAGAAGGAGGGGAGAAATCAGGGATGGAGAAATTGAGAAAGGATGAAATGGATCACTTGGGCAGATGATTGATAACCTTTCGAGCGCGAACGTAGTGCACACGTCAGGAGTGAGGTTAGTGTCGTTTCAAGGATAGTGCAAATGGGAATGAGATACATGCAGTTTAAAGTTTGAAAACTTCCACTTCACCCTTAAGTTTGAGAAATAGGACAGTGGAATAAGATGATCAACTGGTCCCCACTCTTGCTCACCCACATCGCCAGGTTGATTAGGTTAAAATGAAGTATATCATTATTAGGGAAAATACCCGTGCGAATCTTCCATTTTTTGTAAACTAGGAATAACTGTTTGTTAAAAGGGTCCAAGTCCAAAAACCTAATTTTACAGGAGAAACAAACAAAAAAAAACTATGTCAACGTCAACACAGCTGTCCACCTGGCAGTGTTACGCAGAAGTGTTATACCGGTGTGAAGCAGGTCCGTTCGCTAACCCGCAAAAGTGAAGGGGTTAACTGAGAGTAAGAAAATCGCTCTTCCGAATTCCAAGAGTGCGCGCGTTGAGAACTATATAAATCCGGCGAACCTCCAAACGGCATCAGTTCCAACAACGCCTGCCTTTCGACATGATCAAGTCTGGGGTGAGTAATAGTGTTACAAATTCTCTTTTCTGGCAGAGAAGTAGTTCAGAGCGATTTTGAGTTCTCCGGATTGTAGCAGGAAATGTGAATTTGAAAGAATATATTGTGTCAGCAAGTCTTACCGTTCACAACGATCTAGTATATCCAAAGATTATGTATAATATCATGTATTATTAAGGAGTGTGAAATTAAACAGGGAGTTTGGATTTTTATCTTCATTCATAATTATATTATATCATTAAATAATACAGTGCGCCAGGAAAGTCTGTCCGCAGTGAAACGAGTGATTGGTGAGAGTGCTAGCAATTGAAAAAATATGTTGGTAGCACGAATTATAGCATGTAGAAAATGAAAACGTATATTGGTACTCCCCACATTCACCCCACATGCTGGAAGCGTTCTCCCCTTTACTTGTTTCCCAGTGATCTGGTAGTTAGTAACATTAATGTCATTGTTAGTAAGAACCCGTGATTAGGCACAGTGCAGGGAAACTTTCCTGGCACTCGTTATCATTCTCTTCGAATAAAATTTGCGATGAATGTAAAGAAGGAACTGAAGATTACTGTTGGCGGAAAAATATTTTTAAAAATTAATATAAAATAAAAGATGATTGGGTTTTTGCCGTCTCTTTCATCAGAACAATAGGCACATGTATTTAAAAAACATTAAAAAATTATAGGTTTTTTATGTTACTACTTGCGGAGAGATTCTGTATAAAATAGAATACGTACAATGTTTGAACGTTTGAATGATTTCACCTCTGTGCAGGTGATCCTCGTGGCCGTGGTGCTCGCTGTGGTGAGCGCCCAAGACGGCGGCCTCGGCGGCGGCTACGGCCATCACCAGGTGCACGAAGCCAAGTCCTACGCCGTGTTCCACGGCCCAGTGGAGGGCAAGGTGACCGAGGTGCACGGCACAGTCACCGACAAGCACGGCCACAAGCACGAGTTCGTCGACTATGTGGCCTACCCCAAGTACAAGTTCGAGTACGGCGTGGAAGATAAGCACACGGGCGACATCAAGCAGCAGAAGGAGGTGCGCGACGGAGACCAGGTGGAGGGCGAGTACTCGCTCAAGGAGCCGGGCGGCAACGTGCGCACCGTCAAGTACTCGTCGGAGAAGAAGACGGGCTTTTTCGCGCACGTGGTGAACCACGGCGGCATCCAGCACAAGTATGTGCTCAAGGACAAGCACGGCCACGGCCACAAGGAGGCGGAGGGCAAGTCCTACGTGCACTACCACGGGCCGGTGGTGGGCGAGGGCCACAAGGTGTCGGCCGTGCTCAGCCATCACCATGGATACTAGGGCAGTACTGGATCTATGGCGATGTTCTTGTTTTATTTGTTGTTTTTATTTTTTAGGTTCCATTTCATTTTATAAAATATATTAATAAAAGTAATACTTTGTGTTGTTAAAATGTGTTTGTTTCATTACTAAATTTATCTATGAATCCTTTGACTAAGTACATTCATTTTTGACATAACTTTCATTTTGATTTTTTTCTCAAAAATTACCCACATGAATTTTTTTAAATATCTCTCGCGCTGTTAATATGCGCATTTCTAGAAGTTTGTAACACTGTTGCATTTCTAACTCAATTGATTGTAAATGAAGTTTTTCAAAATATAAAAAAATCGATATAAATGAACTCAAATTTCGCATATAGTAACGGTTAAACGCCTTTGTCTTAATAATGGCTCCAATTTTTTCAATGTAAATTCCCATTTAAGAGATGGTTTTACTCTTCTTTTTTAATATTCTTAAAATATTTTTTCGGTTCTTCTATTAGGAAACCGAAAATTGAGAAAAAAAGGTACTTTGAGCGACGATAGATGGCAGCTGGCAAGAGTTTGTAGCAAGTCCGAATAGCTAGCTAAGAACAAAGAAAATAGATGAATTTCTATCAAGTTTTGGAAGTATCTGCTGCATTCAAAATCGAACTGTTTACCCAAGTCACATTTCTCAGCAGCATACTCAAAAATATAATAAAAATGTGACTATCCTAAAAGTAGTTAAGAGTAGTGGACATAAGCCTCTTTAACAAATAATGTTTTTCTTTGAGGTAATGAATTTGTGTTTTTATGCAAAATAATTCTTATTTTAAACTGATTTTAATTAAATATATTTTATTCATACATCAGTCCTTATTGGTCCTTATCCACTCTTGTGACCACATTTCAAATTTCTGAAAAAAAATTTTGAGCTTTAACTATGTAAGGAATTGGAATTCCCTTCACTTTTTGCTTCTTTACACGATTCTTCCTCGTGGATAGGCAATTCCATTGGCCGTTTAAACGGAAGTGTATCATGACATAAGATCTCACAAAGGTGTGAGATCTCACTCCATTGATAAATGGCAACGACTCCTGGAGACTCTTCGTCATAAATAAAATGATAAAAAGTACTGACAGACAAATATATCTATTGATTAGCAGTCCCATCAAATATTGGATTATTCTTGTAGTATTTTTGCCGCAAGATTTTATAATTGTAAATTGGTACAAATTCTGGATTCACTTTGACAACAGTAAATTTAAAAGAACTGCTACTGTGAAGGATTATTTTAGTCAACTGTCATAGGCTGTAAATTCTGTCATGTTTGCGAAGAGCTCTTTTCATATCTTTAAGTAGCGTATTCAAATCTGCATAGAGATACTGTATTTGCTTTCCACTATAAAGAATTTTACTAAAAAAGACTCTTTATAATCATGAACTTTAATTTTACACTCAGAAGAAGAAAGAAGCTTGTATGTTTGCCATGCATATCTACTGGGCTTTTTTCTGCTACCTTAAGTGCTCTTAATCTTATAGTTCTCTTGACATCTTCTGACATGGTCACAAGAAATGCTGGCAGACATACTTCAAATCGTTGTGCTCCAACTATTAAGCAGTAGCTGAAAGAAATATCCCTTCCTTTCTTCTCTTCTAAATTTCTTGGTCTCCTTCTCTTTACATATTCAACATCAATCAGACTTTGCAAATAAACGTCTTGTACATTTTTACCTGAGTAGCTATTGTAAAACTGCGTGAAGACTGTCAGTCTATTCTCTTTTGATATTCATGAGAAACAGTTATTCCGACACTTGTAGTCATCACCAAGCGTTTTGATCTCATCATTATCCCAACGTGATTTTCTTGCTCTTTCCTCATATGCGTAGCCTTTTTAATTATATTTAGTTTATAATTTACCTGGATTTCCAAGTCTCTTGACATTTTCCTAACAACATCTGCAGCATCTATTTCAGTAACTGAATCCATTGTAAATTTTACTGGGTTACAGTGTAACTTTACTTCCAACATTACACCTCCCAGGGGCGTAGCGTGGATTTTTTAATAGGGGAAGCGGCATATTCTGTTTTCAACCTACGTCGTTCACGGGTGATTCGAGGAAATATGTAGATAAAAGTACTTTATTAATGGAATCTTTAATGGAATATTTCGTGATTAAAGTATTTTTATTCTCAGTATTGTTAATAGAAAATAAAATAGTATAGAATAGATTTGAAAAATCTTTCTATCTGTACTTGGAAATGTGTAAGTTACTTTTACTCGTCGATAAAGACACCCAAGAAATATTTCTCTCTCAAGGGAATAGAACGAGATGACATTCTGAAGAGATGTTTCATCCGGAATCTAGAATGATCTGTTTTGGTAAAAACATTATTTATCAAATAAACATAGGTTCTCCCTCATGTGTTGCACTAGAAAAATTTCACCGGCATATTGCCATCATACTGCAGTGAGTCCTGCCAACAGAACAATCTGGAAACCTCAATGCTAATTTTCTCATTAAAGAGTAGGTTCTTTACTATTCTTTATTACAAGGTAGTTTCCCCTCAAGAACGTCTTTATATTTGATGAGAAAGTCCCAGTAACTGTGAAATCCTGTGTGACTCTCAATTTTAATCATCTTAACCAACAAAATATCCCTAAATAATGACTCAGGAGCATGTTGCCCTTTTATATGCATTTCTTTAACGTTTCTAAATTTAACGGAGTCATATTGGAAGAATTCATAAGGAAAAATCAGTGATGATAAGTATTAACTTTTATTTTAAAACAATTACATTTTAAAGTGTAGTTCAAGTCGTCTTGGTTTTCGTGCATACACATCAATTACATCGTCGAAAAACGATGGCCTTGTCATCATCATGTCTAAAAGCTGACTCTCGATATTTAGTAAGGACAAGCTGGAAAGTCTTTCATCACTTTGTGAATTTCGAAGATAATTTTGTACTCTCCGGAGAGCAGAAAATGATCTCTCCGCCGACGCACTTGTAGCAGGTATAGTCAGAATCAGAGCGGTCAGAATACAGGTTTGGGGAAAGACATCTTCTAGTTCATGATGCTTGATATAATCATTTAATTTACTGACACTCATGTGGAACTCACAATCAAAATATATGGCAGTGAGCTCACTTCTCAGTCGCGCAGAGTCAAAATGCCTTCCATAAACGTCCATTAGACAACTGAAAGTTTCATTGGGGAATGTCGACTGATAACTTAAATAGCAATCAGGGTTAAAAAGGCTTAGGAATTTCAGTTTCGACGTGTCAGAAAATCTATCGGATACATGACATATTAAGTTGTCTATAACTTCTAAAAACAATCTCTTGTACACGTCCTTCTCATTTGTATTTTCTACTCTGGCTCGCTTGATGCACTGAAATTCACCCCTTTCTCGGTTGCAACCTTCCCAAAAACAATCAAAAGTGTCTCGAAACAGCTTCAGATATTTCCCAAAATCTTCTATCTTTTTCATACAATACATGATGTCACTGGTCTTATTTTGTAAAATTTTAAATAAAGAGTCAGAATGAGGAAAAATAGATGAAAATAAATTTAGGAAAAAATTGAACTCAAAGTCTTTCAAAAGATTAAAATGGCCACGAGCAGAGCACACAGTTTCAGCGTCCCAGTCACTTGAATTTTCAATAATCGAAGATAATAATTCCTGCAGATCACTGGTATGAGTTTTTACAGTTTGGACAAGTCTGCTGGTGAAATTCCATCGCGTTGGTGCAGCTGATGGCAATCGCCTTTTCACCACAGTGTCCAAAGCTTCAATTCGCCTAGTAGATTTAGAGAAGAATGCCCCTAAGCCTGACAAAGAGGCGAAAAATATTCGCACTTCCTTGATACAGCTAGCCGATTGTCCTAAGACTAAATTTAATTTGTGGGCATAACAATGCACAAAGATTGCTTCTTTACAAATTTTCTTTAATTTGGCCTGAAGTCCAGCATGTTCCCCTGCCATAACAGCTGCGCCGTCATATGTTTGCGCTATTACTTTTGTTTCGCACTTGTACGTGCTAATAACGCCTTTTGCATGTTCTAACAAACCAGATGCGGATCTGTCTTTGCTGCAGTCAGTGAAATGCAAGAATCTTTCTTGAACGCCATTCTTCGAAACATACCGCAACACGCTTGTGAGTTGCGACTTCATGGTCACATCAGTTGTTTCATCAAATATTAATGCCACAAATTGAGCATCAGAAATCTCCTTTTCAATTTCTCTGTGCATAACTTCCGCAACTGCCGCGATAACATCATTCTGGACGTCAGGAGATGTTCCACGAAACACGTTGTTGCTTTCGATAAGAGCCAAGAGTTCAGGATTATAATTACCCAAAAATTTAAGAATTTCAATGTAGTTGCCTCGATTATGAGACTCAACAGTTTCATTATGTCCGCGAAACGCCAATCCCAGTTTTCCTAAAAGACAAACCACTCTGATAATATGAGTCAACATTCCTCTGTTCTTTTTAACTTCTTCGTTGTGACGTTGTACAGACAACCGAAACTGCTCACTGAGACTGCATTCAATTCTTTGTTTTCCAAACAATTTGAAATTTTTTAGGGATAGGATGTGAGAAACTGAAGTTTCATGGCGAGCTTGTGCTTTGTGAATATTGTGAAGATCATCGAATCCTCCTTGCGTCCATACTGATTTCTCCTTAGAAAACAATAAACATGGCCAACAGAATAATTTATTTGTATTTCTGCACCCACTTATCCACGGAACATTCTCGTATATTTGTGCCCGAAAATGTCGTATGAAATTCTTCTTCCCTTTCGAACGACACTCAATACGAAGTTCTGGTGTAGGTTTTCCAGTCGCAATAATTTTTGATTTTTCCTCAAAAGAAAGGGTTGAAAATGCATTTTGTTTTAAATGTTCAATTGCACATCCACACAACGGAGACGCCGATGCTCCATCACCACCGTTCGAACTCACGGCGCGGGGTGCAGCCGCAGCCCCTTCCATAATGCTCTGGAAGCGCCGGCCCGCAGCGCGTCCGTCTGCCTACAGTAACCTATGCAAGGAACACGTTCGAACAGTCACGGAGGAATCTCCAAAATTAAAAACAAAATGAAGTTGTCTATGAACACTGATACTTACACGTGCCTGGATGCTTGGTTCACGCTTTATTCACAGTTAAGTAGTCGCGTTTCAATCACAGACCTTGACAAGTAAAACACACTTTTCCTTCCGAACGGAGTCTCCTAAGGGCTGCGCGTCTCGTAGCCTCGCACAGGGTACACAAAATTTCATGCGCCGTCCGCCGTATTCGAACTATGAAAGCCTCGATGACAATCCCTCTGGCGAGGAATATACGAAGAAGCGCGGGAAATACAAAAGACCACGTATGACCGGCAAATAGAAACTACAGAAATACCAACATTTCATCGAGTTTGATAAGTGGACTAATGCATTTAAAATATAAAATGTGTAATGGAAATTTGTAAGGGAAGCGCCGCTTCCAGCGCGTCTATGGACGCTACGCCCCTGACACTTCCAACAACGACTAAGACTCATTGCCATATCAGCTGTAAAATCTGTCCAACGATGGGACAGATTTCGAAGGACATAGACTTCATTTTGTTAAAAGGCTGATGTTCTGAACGGCTATTCTATTGCTTTAAAGAAGAAAATAGCTTAATATTGGATCCCAGTTTCAAATACTTCTGACAACTCGGAATGGGAAACACTAAAAAAACGAATAGAATGTCAAAAAGGGGTAGATTACGACAAAATAAACATTATTCGGATCTTTTGGTGATAAAATTAATATTCCACGATTTATCTGACCCAACTAGAAGCCCTGCGAATTTGAAACGAATTCTTTGAATTTTGCGGCTACCTTACGTCATGGGTCTGAGACCTTATACAATTTTCACAAAAATAGTCAAATTTTCTTTTTAAAGGGAACACCCGGATGAGAAAAATTCCCCTAATCCAAATGACACATGACTAGTTACACTATAACTCTAACATACAATTCCGAGCTGAGAACCGTCGACGCCAATTTAACTTACAGATGCCTTCTGACTTGTCGGACGTGTTATCAAAATGCTTCCGACATGTTATCAACTGCTTCCGACCGGAAAGGATTAAACTTGTTTCAAACTGTGTGTACCAAAAATGTACTTATTTTGTAATTCATGAACCTTTTCTCAAAAACTATCATCAGTATTAAATTAAAATTTACAAGATACATTTTTTATAGAATTAGCAAACAATTCACTTTTCACATTTTTCAATAAATATTTTTCAATAAAATTCACATTTTTATATAAATATTCTTGAATAATAAAAATGTAAAAAATGTTTATCCAAATATGCTGAAAAATTATAATTCACAAACAAATACTAATTTTTTAGACTACTCAAAAAATATCCAAATAGTAACAAAGAATATCTTTATGTGTCCGAAATATCAAAATTTTCTAGTTGAATATTTTCTAGAAAAGGTACAACTAGAAAATGAGTAAATTTAACATAGGTGGTAAACATTGTACTCACTACCCTTAATGCTGTAAAATTTGTAACATGCTTCGCAAACATTACCAACAATACCAGAAACTAAGAGCTGTTTTTTTATATGAGACTGAGTAGAAGAACTAGAGGTGCGACAGAATGGCACAGACTTTCTCGTAGTAAAGTTTTCTAATTTTCTTGGTTTGTACTGGTACTGAACAATCTTACCCCTCCTTCCTGCCTGCTGCCATGTATCGCTGCCCAAAGTATATTTTGAAATTTTCTCAACTTTTCGGTTTCCAAAAAGTAGAAAAGAAATATTATTTTAAGAATTTAAAGAAGGCTAAAACCTCGTCGTAAATAGCAATTTTCATTGAAATATTTGGAACCGTTTTTAGGAAAATGGCGTTAAGCGTTACTGAAAATGTGAAATTAGAAGCTCTTTTTCACAGGAATCTATTGAGTTTTCGAAAAACTTGATTTAAAGTAATTTGAAGAACTTTCACTCACAAACTCAATAGTATATGAAAATTGATTGACATGTGCATATTAACGGCGTGAGAGATATTGAAAATATTACATATGAGTAATTAATAAAAAAAACAATACACCAAAATTAGCTTTACGTCATATTAAACAGTGTCATTACCACTCTCAGCTGGAAAAGTTTGAAAGTTGCAAAAGTTTGTTTTCGCTGCCTGTCTGCATTGTTCTTCCCACGTGATTTTCTCATCGTAAATTGTGCCGAGGTATTTTTTGTGTAACCACGCCACGGTATTTTGTACACGTTTAGCTCAGTTAGGAGTAGCTTTTCCTTCCGACGCCACATGAAAATAATTGCCTGGCATTTTTCTGTATTTAAATGTGAAACCGTTTAAAATGGATCAATAATAGAGGATGCTTACTACTTGTTGTAATCAGTTTATGGCGATCGGTAGATAACATTAGTTTCTTGTGTAGCCACGTCGTCGGCGTATATTCTGTAACTAGTGGCAAATTTAGAAGATCACGAAGAAAGAGAGTGAAGAGGAAGGGTGATAGCACGGACCCTTGTGGGACGCAGCCAAGGATCGTTTACTGTTGAAAAGTGACATTGATAACGAATTTGGCACGTTCTATTTAAAAGATAGCTTTTGAGGAGAAGGTAGATTCGAGGTAGAAGAAGGAATTTGCAATTCTCTAGTAGACGGCGATGATTAACTTTGCCGAATGCAGATAAGAGGTCAAAAAATATGGCGGGTAATGAGCAGGAGTGTGCTATTGAGGTCGTTGCCACCAATGCAAGGCAGAAAATTTGAAGTACCAACGAGTGACCTTTCTCGAATCCAAGTTGCTTGCATCGAATAACGTCATTTCCGTCTAATGCGCTCGTATTGGTAGCAGTGGTTTTGAAAGGCTTCAACCGTTTGTAGAGAAGACTGATCCGGCGGTAAGTTTGGAGATCATTGTACTTTCATTCGAATTTCTTAATTTTTTATGACCGTGGAGTGCATCCACGTTTTGGGAAAATAGCAATTTTTTAGACAGGCACTTAGAATTTGTAGGTGTGCTTTAATGTGGTTAAGAGGCAGATTTTTGCATTATAAAATGTTAATAATGTAAAAACTATTTACAAAGGACACTACAATGACTATTTTCTGCTGAAATTGTGGAAGAATAAGTGATATGTAGAAAAAAAAACAAATTTATTACACAAATTTACAAAATATCAAAAATATACAAAAACAAAAAATTAAAGTCAACAAAGTCAAACCAAAACATTTTTAAAAAAAGTTGGTGGTGTTTTAATATCCTTGGTGATGGCTGAGCACGGCCGACACCTTGTGGCCCTCGCCCACCACCGGCCCGTGGTAGTGCACGTAGGACTTGCCCTCCGCCTCCTTGTGGCCGTGGCCGTGCTTGTCCTTGAGCACATACTTGTGCTGGATGCCGCCGTGGTTCACCACGTGCGCGAAAAAGCCCGTCTTCTTCTCCGACGAGTACTTGACGGTGCGCACGTTGCCGCCCGGCTCCTTGAGCGAGTACTCGCCCTCCACCTGGTCTCCGTCGCGCACCTCCTTCTGCTGCTTGATGTCGCCCGTGTGCTTATCTTCCACGCCGTACTCGAACTTGTACTTGGGGTAGGCCACATAGTCGACGAACTCGTGCTTGTGGCCGTGCTTGTCGGTGACTGTGCCGTGCACCTCGGTCACCTTGCCCTCCACTGGGCCGTGGAACACGGCGTAGGACTTGGCTTCGTGCACCTGGTGATGGCCGTAGCCGCCGCCGAGGCCGCCGTTTTGGGCGCTCACCACAGCGAGCACCACGGCCACGAGGATCACCTGCACAGGAGTTCCACTCTAATGAGAAACACACATTCTCTAAGTGGCAGCCTTGTTTATGAAGATTCCAAGGAAAGGCAAATATTAATAAAGTATATTCGAAAGATATAGATTAGTGATGAGCTCCCTATTTGCTGAATAGTTTTTAGCCGTTTCATTGCGTTTTTGTCTTTTGGATAAGCTGTTATAAAGTGGTACAAGTAGTGATGATTAAACGATTCTCTTTGATGGAAAATTTCTAAAATATTTTATTGAGTAAATGGCCGGCCATAAATTACATAAGGCGATGTTGGCGATTTTTCGACTTTCTCTCGCTTGGTGAGACGACATTAGATTTGGCTCGATCCCCTCCCGCCTATAATATTACGTGGGATATTTCAAAATGCGTAAATGTTTTAATGTAATTATGTATTTATATAAAAACGTAATGTAATTACGTATTTACATTAAAACGTAATTACATAACGTATTTACAAACGTAATATAATTACGTTTTAATGTAAATAGGTTAATTTATGATTGATTGCATTGGGATTTATTTAAAAAAAACATAATTTGATAATTATATTTATTTAAGTTTAAATTTGATCAAACGTTCGTTTCTTTTTGCCAAACGCTTCGTAAATTTTCTTTAAAATATCTGTAAAAAATACAGGTAATTAGATTCATCTCATTAATGAAAAAAGTTGGTAATTTTTGTTAGATTCGTTTTCTCAGTATTCTGTGCTACTTATTATAGCATTCACATAACCGCAATAAAAATTGTTGTGCAAGATTTAGTCATATTTTAGTATAGAAACGTATTTTACTTAACTTTTTTAATTTTCTCGCAATTTAGCACTATTTTAGTATCAAAAATACGTGATATATGCCAAGACGCCCCTCTCTTCCCCGTAAGATTAGGCGAGATTCGGTTGATCCTCCTCCTCCCCTAAAGGCCTCACGTAATTTATGGATGATTCAAAATTAATAACAGTTCTCTATCAGAATTTATGATTTTAATGTTGTGTTATAAAGATTTAATTGCAGTAAAATAAATTATTTCTACAAAACATTCTGTTTGTATGTACTTTCAAATTACCGCACGTAAATTGCACTCCATGGGAAAATAATGTCAATTATTTCCATTGTATAATATTGCTGCTGAGTCTTATCCGAATGAAACTATGAATACTGCATAATGAATATACACTACTCATATTACATGGACTAGTACTCATATTACATACTAAGTATATTCGTGCACCAAACATTTAAAAAGTTAGATTTTCATAACAGAAATTTTGACATGTATCTGCAAAGGATTTTTGTTTCGATGTCGAGCGCCTTCTAAATATTCTATCGTATCTACCTGTGACTTCATCTTCTTGTTTACGTGTCTCTACTGTGACTGCTGCTAAACCGAGTGTCGCGTGGTTTATATAGAGCACATTTGCTTTGGGAATTCGGAAGAAATGTTCTGTTCCTGCTACAGCGCGCCCTTCACTTTTGCGGATTGGCGAACGGACCTGCTTCACCGGTACGCTCTACGTAACATTTTAGAGTGACTATTTAAGAGCGCTTTCTACTACAGCCAAACAACGGTAAGTGTTAATTTTGATTATAAGGAAAAAGAAACTAATCGTTAGATGTTTGAAACCCGAGCAATCCGTAGATTTATACCTATTTTCATATTTATTCTTCTACAATGCTCTTTTCAGCAATGTTACGTTAACGCGTTCGTTTATTTATTATGAGACGAAACGGAAGTAGCCCATTTCCCTCATATGTCAACCGAGAGTTGGCTACACCCTGTGAAGTCATCATGACATTTGAAGACCGCGCGCGGATGACGCGCAGCGACGGTTGTTTTCAAACCTGTGACCAGTATGATGTTAGCCAATTAGGCAAAGGCCGATAAGACCCTAAATTGCCATTGGTCGGCATCAATCAAGCGAGGACGTAAGACAGATACTTCTCTTTCAAACGTCGAGGAAGTAAGACAGATACTTCTCTTTCAAACGTCGTTGAAGTAGGACGAATTTTTTTCACTAGATGACTATTCGAGAAGAATTTTCTATTAGGAAAGTCTAGACAGACAGTGCTACAGCATTCGTAAGTGGCGAGGAATGTTTGCATTTCGTGAAGATAACTAGTCTTCCCGAGAGCTGTGCAGTCAAATGTTGTTTGTGCGTTACGACGAGTTGAACTGTAATTGTCGCTCGAAGGCCGATCCTAACAGGGAATATTACATTCAGTAGGCTCGAGCCGGAGCGGAGAAAAAACTCGTCGAAAGATGCTCGCTTTGTTAATAATTGCGGAAACGTGTGCTACACACTAAAAAAACTGCCAGATCGCCCGTGCAAACCGCACGCCGCCAAGAAAAGCCGTCTGTGAATACATTCAAGAAAGGAGAAGTCGATCAACGTTATAATTTGTCACGGACAATCCGAACGTGAGTGGAACTCGACTCTGTGCGCATCCGAGAAGGTGGTACGAGAATTGGGGCACCGTGAGGAGGAGAGCTGCGTTAGAGGAATGCCGCGAGCCGTACGAGCCCACCGCCGGCGCTGTCGCTTCAGTACGAGCTGGACGGATTGCTGCCTTTCGCTCCGGGGCGAACCACGGTCACGACCCCGACTCCGACTCCGACCCTGCGAGCACGCCGCCTGAAATAGAAGCGAAATCCCGAGTCGCACACCGCCGAGATACGCCTGACGAGAGTGAGTACCCGTGAAATTAACAAGAACTGTTAGAATGTTTGTTCTTCAGTTAGAATCAAAGGAAATTTTCTTAAAATTTATCTTGAAATTGTCTTAAAATTTTAATTTGTGTGGGAAGGCCACCATGAGTTATGATAAATTTATGATAATTATGATAAATGTATGATAATTATGATAAATCCCAGCCTCCCATGATATGTTAAATTTACGAAAGAAAATGTAAGATAAAATTAAACAGGTTAAGATTGTAAGAAGTGAGTAAGAATGTGGCGTTAGCCGATGTTATTAATTCCGCGCCAGCTGATAGCGTAAGAGTTTATGGTATGGTTATTTAATGAAGATTAAAATTGGTTGCGTCAGGACTTATATTCTGATCGCTTAATTAGTGTTAAAATCATTATATGACTATTTGAGATTTTCTTGTAGGAAAGAAAAATTGCTTGTGGCATTTAAATAATAGTGCAAAGCAGAGGTTTGCATATTAAATTTTGTAAATTTTGTATCATTGAATATTTGCCTAATGAATTGTTTTTCAAAGCACATCGTAGCGCCTATCATTGAATGTGTGTGAGTTTCCTAAGCCACGTTCCAAGCAGGGTTTCCTGGGAGAGAAAAACTTATACTAAGAGTGAACAACTGGTAGGACGCGGCGGAGCGGCGGAGAGGACGTCGCACGTTGCTGGTGACACCCACGCCAGAATCTTTCTCGTGGGGAATAACCGCCCTTACCCTTCATAAGTTGAATGAATGCCGGCGCGTCGCGGGAGACGACGTGTTCCGTTGCGATTATGACACCTGAGCAACACGTTGACAAACTACAACGTGCCGCCCAAAACACGAATATTGTATTCTCGACTTCGCCCTTCTGGCACAACAAAACAACACTGTGCAAAGAAATGAGACACGCAAACAAACAAAACTGCATCTGAGATGCACACATGTTAAATTATTTGAGCTTAACTTTCTCTCAGAAGAACACTTCACCCGGCATGGTTTTCACTTGCACCTTGTCAGAAAACATGCACTCGGTAGCGAGTTTGCAAAACACATCCTTACACCACCTCAGCCACGGCCGACTTTACAATAGTTTGATAGATCATTGAAACCAATAAATCAAATCATCTTTTAAACTAGAGGTGCTACAGAATGGCACAGACTTTCTCGTAGTAGTTTTCTAATTTCCTTGGTATGGACTGGTACTGTACAGTCTTGTCCCTCCGCCTTGCCTGCTTCCATTTATTGGGGCACAAAGCAATTTTTGTTTTGAAATTTTGTAGTTGTAGAAGAAAAAATTCAAAATTTTGTTAACCGTGAAAATGGGACATATTCTACCTTTGTAAGTGTATTTTACTTTAATATTATAAGAAAGTTAAAGTAAAAATCAATACATCACAATCAGCGATCAGTGATCAAACCTTTTAAAAGGAAAACACGTCAATACATATAAACACCAGAAATAAAAACCATCCAATAAACCATATTACAAATGCATGAAAATGAGGTCAGAAACCTTTGTCTTTTATTATTTATACATTATATTTGAAACACTACTGAACCGTTTAATCTACCAAATTAATACCTGTAGAATAAATACATTAACACAATGTCAATAATCCCAACTTGCATTACCTTCAGCTACAAATACAACAGAAATACTTGAACACCAAAATTCACACAGCACAGAAACAAAACCCGACCAGCCACGCTATTCCCACTCAACAGTACTCTCGCATTCTTGCTTCGTCTTCACTAGGAGCCCCCGGCGCTACTTGCTATTTGGGCATATTGGGGCCTGCTGTAAAGTCGTCCGTGCCTCAGCAGTGTCCTGCCAAAGACTCATCCCCACCTAGACATCCTAGTTCTCTTCCATTCTCCGGGATCCCTTTGGATCCAATTACATTATCCACTGAAACTAATCCTTGTACTACCTCTCCCATTATTCATTCTTCTATATCTGTCTCCCCTCCTGTCCCTGCTGGAACACGATACTTCCTTCGACCACACACTCGAGGTCACAATGAGATAAAATGCAACTAGTCAGATGCAGCAGAGAAACATCCGTGTCGATACATGCAAAAGATTCAAATAATGCATCATAATGTACAATCTCTTTCAAATAAAATTAAATTTATCGCGGCAGCTTTACAGAGTGATCTGAATCAAATAGATGTTTTTTGCTTTACACAACATTGGTTATCTCATAATGAACCAAAATGAAGAACAAATTGGAATATTTTTAGATCTTTCCAATGCTTTTGACGTTTTAACAGTGGCGACTCGAGCCTTTAATTAATGGGGGGGCATGCAAAAATAGTACATGAATTACCTTAATTACTTATAGATGAACTCCACACGACGAGTTTTGTATGTTAAAAATGTATTTATGCCTCTTTCGTTAAAATTTGTTAGGCTGTTGAGAACTGCCCTTTCTATAGATAACATTGCCAGCACAATCAATCTTTCTTCTTCCATGGTACTTCTAAGGTAACTTTTTATCCGCTTCATAGCTGAGAAACATCGCTCTGGCTCGCTAGTCGTCGTTGGGATGGTCACAGCAATTCTCAAGAGCTTTACAACTTCAGAAAAAGATGATTTCAGATTGTTTGAAATAATAAAATGAAGTTGATTTGCGCCTGATAAATTTCTAAATTCTCCTCTTGAATAAAGAACAGAAAGTTTCGTATGCAATTTCTCCTTATCTAACATTTTATACAACTCCAGACATTCTCTTAACTCTTCATCTGGAAATGTTTCGCTGAATTTGGCAAAATTGGATGGCATTACTATTGTTGAAATTTGAAGGTGTTTTCTGAACTCAAATCGCATATTAGTCTGGGTTATAATGAGATCACAGACTTCTTTGGCAGCCACTATTCGCGTATTGCTTTCGTGAATGAATGACGTCGCTTGTTGCCGCTGTTAGGTTCACTGTTGTTTTTTTTCATTCTCTAATACTTCATTAACTGCTTTAACAAAGTTAGCAATACAAGAACGAATCTCCACCATATTTGCCTGACGACATTGCAATTGGTTGTATAAAATATCAACATGTGGCATGATATGATGGAAAAAAGTTAGCCAAAAATTAAAATCTTCATCTTCAAGAGTCTTCAGTACAGCAGATGCTTTTCTTATGGTGACATCACTTGAAGACTCTGATTCCAATAGAACTTGGAAACACCCGAAACATCTTGCTCTCAAAATTACCTTCTTATGGAATTCGTGGTATTGCCCTAGATTGTATAACCTCGTACATTAAACATCGATCTCAAAGATTAGAAATACCGTGCTGGCACGAAAGAACATTATTTACTTATCTTTCTAATTGTTTGCCAATTGAGCATGGGGCTCACAAGGTTCTATATTAGATCCTATCCTCTTTCTGTTGTGCGTAAACGATATGTCCTCGTCTATTAAAAATGGAAGAACAGTTCTGTTTGCCGATGACACGAATGTTCTTTGGAAAAATGAAGCAATAAATAGTACAATTTCAGAAGTTTCAAATTGGTTTTGCAATAACAAATTTGTAGTTAAAGAAGGAAAAACGGTTTCAATTAATTTTTGCATTTCAAATCGGGAATAGTATGCTCCATTGAAAATTAAAAATATGCAATTAGCTGATGTAAAGGTAACAAAATTTCTAGGTGTCTCAATTCAGTCAAACCTCAATACATATATCAGAATGAAACACTAAATTAAGTTTATTATGTTACGCATTCAGAATTCTTTCAAATTCTGTCAGTCTTCATTCAGCTCGTTGCGTTTATTTTGCAAATATAGTACGTTCATGGAAACTCACAGTTCCAACAATTTTAGCAGCTTTTATACCACAACTGCAGGAAGAACATAGTCCATGAATAATTCTTGACTCAAGGTATCTTCAAAAGGATAAATAACATTATTTTTGACATCTTCCACAAAGAAACCCAAAAGTTTTGCACAATGTTAGCATCAATTGTATCACTTGTCCATCTACAAACTCCAAACTTTAGCATTCTTCTCTTTTTACTTCAGATGAGAGTACATAATGGTTTTTTTTAAGGAAACAGTGAAATAAAAAAAACAATACAGTAAAATATGTTTTTTTAACCATATAAGGGCTGTGGTAGCCAGATCTCGAATATTGTGACCACACTAATTCCAAGAATATTTTGTAATAATTTATGTATCACAAGCTCCTTTAGAATGTTATCTGTGTTGTTTTTATTTATTTCAATTTTATGTGAGAGACCCGGGGAGAAATTTCAATGACAGAAGAAACACATTTAGTAATGCAGTATTATTTTTTACTTTCTCGTATACGTATATGCGGACGTAATATACGTAGTATAAAGAAAGTTATGTAATGCTGCGCGAAAAAACGGCGGATTTTTGGCGGAAAAAATTTATTGCCGAGCTTTGAGTGCGAAAAAGTGCATAAAACCAGTTGCTAAATTAAGAGAAAAAATCATAGAACACGTGATGCAGCCAGAATTCCTGTGTTGTGGGTTCTTGATGCAGAAAAACCAATTGGAAGCAAAACGTCCATCCGCCTGTCCGACCGTCCGCCCGTCTATGAACACTGCTAGAACCTAAACCACAAGTACGATCTCTTCCAAATTCAAGAATCCTATGTCGATCTGGCTCTAGTTGAAGCTTTGAAATTTTGAAAAATATTCTTTGAAATTTGGAGGTACTCTACATTAAGCCCCCCGGACATTTTCAAAATTTTCTCGAAGTGGCTCAAAATTTGTTCTTGAAATTTCTTGTAAGAAAAGAGTAAAATATACATATAAAGGTGGCATAGATCCAATTTACACGGTTAACTCTGAATTATCGAAAATTGCAAATATTGAATTACATCCGGCGTCTTCCTGCAACTACAAAATTAAAGATAGAGATTTTTCCTTGAAATGAAATGTTTTGCTCATAATCAGTTCTTTTAATAAGATCATGTACATTTTTTTGAAAATTTTAGTAGTTTTCGCTAAGTATTTCGTGCAATATTTGCAATTTTAAAAAAAGTAGGAAAACAAGATTTTCTCAAAAACGGCTCCAATTTTTTTCTTTAATTTTTTGGTATGGATAATGGTAAATTGACTGTATCAATGTCATAAACGCCACAGTGTTCTAATCTTTTGTTTTTTAAAAATTACAAAAATTTTGTGCTTTTGACACGTCTCTCACGTCGTTAATATTGACATTACTGAAAATTTATTAACATTAGGCATTTATGAGTGCATACGGTTTAAATAATGTCATAAAATTTCTGCAAAACCCAACATTTTTCTGTCAAACTGAACTCAAATTTTGAGAAATGCTCAAATGCCATTTTCTCAAAAGTGGCTTCAAAGTTTTGCTTCAAACGTTTCAAGTGGATAGTTCTAATTGCACTGTTTAATATGACATAAAGTTGATTTTGGTGTATTCTTTTGTTTTTTCAATAATAACACAAATTTAATTTTTTCAAATATATCTCACGCCGTTAATATGCACATTTCCATCAATTTGTATACATTTTGCATTTGTAAGTAAACGCTTTAAATGACTTCAATTAAAGTTTCTCGTAAACACAATAGATTCCTATGGAAAAGAGCTTCAAATTTCGCATTTACAGTAACGCTTAATCGCCATTTTCTTAAAAACGGCTTCAAATTTTTCAATGAAATTTCTCGTTTAGGACGAGTTTTTACTCTTCTTTAATATTCTTAAAGTAATATTTAAGTTCTACTAGTAGGAAAGCGAAAAGTTGAAGAAAATTCTAGAAAATGTTTTTAAGGCGGCGATAGATGACTGTTGGCAAGAGAATGGGGCAAGACCGTAAAGCCAGTCCACACCAAGGAAATTAGAAAACTTTACTACGAGAATGTCTGTGCCATTTTGTAGCACCTCTAGTTTATGTATTCTGCTTGTTCGGCATTACTGCCTTCCAGGGAAGTGAGCTACAATTAAAAAATAATAACTTTTAGGGTCCGTCACTCAGAGCTTAACTGCCTTGTTTGGCTAACGATATTGATTTCTTTTGAGATTTTAATGTGTGATTTATAGTGCGGAGATAGCGAATATAGAATCCAATTTTATTAGTTGTTTAAAATAAAGTAAAACTATTTGAGTTTAAGGAGATTTGACCATATCTTTAGGGATGAGATTTAATTCTCTTTGGTTCATTTGGACTTGCCTTAATTAAAAAGGGAAGAAAAAGGAACTTCGGAAAGAATATTTTTAAAAAAATTGAATTTTGTTTTTCTAAATATTTTTTAAATGGTTGTCATTTAAATTCTCTATGTAACTGAGCATTACTAATAAACCAAGGGGTTTTGGTAATTTTTCTTAAACATTTATTTTGTACTATTTGTAATTTTGTTACTATTTGTATGTTTGTTGGCTACATTACACCAAGGTGGACTAGCATATGAAATTGCAGGTTTCATAAATGATTAATAAATTAGTAATTCACATTCAATACCGAGAGTGGAATTAGAATTTATAATAGGATAAAACTTGAAATTTTTTTTGTTTGTTTTGTCTATTTTATTTTTGATATGGCGTTTCCAATGTAGTTTTGCATGGAAGGTAATGCTCAATATTTAACAGAAGTATATTTTGAGAGCTAAGTATATTAATATTTCGTATGGTGAGTGGAGGTGGGATGATGGTGGGATGTGTCAGTATCATCAGCTTTCTATAAAAAATTCACATACAATACACGCACATTATTTTACAACACATTGCCAGATGACATTAAACGTTTAAAATCAAAACACTAGTTTAAGAGCCAGGAATGGTGGAAAGATGGATGAGCTGCCCCAGTTCCACGATTTTTGCACATTCTGGGCAGCACCAGTTTGCATCACGTGACCACAGCACGGGCACTTCGTTTGAAAAGTCCATGGAGCTATGAACACATGGAGGTACCATTGCCAACCTCTGCCATGTTCTGGAAGTGAAGCCAGTCCGCCGTTTTGGGTATGCCCAAAACACATCCGTCAAACACGGTAATAAACGGTCAGTGCCCGTTTTTCATTGAATTTAATAATCTTTGGAAGATAAAAGAGCATAATAATGAGAAAGGAGAAGCTTCATTACAAATTGTGGAGTCACTGTATTTTCAGTGAATGAAAACCAAAATAACCTGAAACTAAAAACGTCAAGAATACATTACTAAATGTGCTTCCTCTATATTTGAGATTTCTCACAAAAAGTATACAAATAAAAACTTAACACTGCTAACATTCTAAAGGAGCATGGGGTGCTCAAATTATTACGAAGTAAGAATTAGTGTTGTCACAATCTTCGAAGTCTTGCTACCATACCAACTGTATGATTTAAAAAAAGCACATTGGTTTACTGTACTGTTACCATAGATTAACACCAAGATGTCCAGCTTGTACATTCTTGCGAATACCTCCAGAGCGCGCCACTGTCGGGCGATGGTAACGCTCCCGGTGAGTCGGTCCGAAGAAAACCCGCCAAACACTAATTACTGAAAGGATATTTGAAAGAAAATATAATGCTAATGCAATTGTTTGTTAAAAATTAAATTTAACCAATTGGTTGATGATTATTTACAATCTTTAATTTTTGTATTAGAAAGCAAAGTTAATGAAAAAAGTCAAAGTCTAATACAATCAATTAATTTTTTATATTGATAACCAAAGAAACTATTATCGTCAGCATTTGTCTATTCCATATTCAATTGTCAAGGGCCTAGATGAGAAAAAGTAAAAAACAAGTCATTTATAAAATTCGTTATATATATATATATATTGAAAACTGCAATTTACACTTCAATACACATTATCTATAAAATACACAATCACATCAACAAATGTATACTATCGTTATAAAACAAATTTCCAGATACAACATTTGACTGCAACGTCTCAACTCCTCACTGTTGAGGAGTAATATTCGGGGTCACTCCCAAGAGTCACTAACATGCGAAAAAACTGAATGAGGTAAATTAAACATATGTCTTAATAATTGAATCCTAGAGACTAAATATTTGTCATTACTATTGAGAATTTTTTTACTCTAAAGGAATATTTTGGTCATTTTTAAATTTTTTATTCAGTTAGAAAAACTATTATATGAAGGAAAAGGAGAACAGACAGGAAAATAATTAGCATGCTATCACATGTGGTCCATTGCGAATAGAAAGAAACTTGGCCCAAAAGATCCATGTAGCCACATAAGCTTAGCAGTAAGTACGCTTTATAACAAAAATACCATGTTCAATGCCACAACCAATATTGTAATTGATATGCAAAGCTTCAATGTATTTATTCACTGCTATCAAAATCTGCTGAGCACCTATTTCTTTTTTTCATTTGTGACCCAATACCCTAATGGTTGCTTCCATTTGCTGGAGATGCCTTTAATCATGAACACTAAACATTGTGTCCCTATCAGAGATTTTTAACACCATCTGTACAGAAACCTACAATACTATCTGTTGTACTGTCATACTGAAGATGTTCTTTGATTGATATCTCATCCATAGCTAATGCCTCACGCTGTCTTTGAAAGGACATCATTGCCTTATCCTTTACGGCAGCAAGGCTGTTCAAATCGATACCTGGTTTCACAGTTACTAACTGCTGCCACTTCGATAACGTACTCACACTAGGAAGTTACATAGTTTTCCGCAAAAACCTGTAAGTCCTCGGACTGTGATAGTATAAGTTAAGTGCAAAATGTTTGTACTCTGATGGATAGATTGTATGTGTTAGAATTCATATACTTTGCAGCCGATTTCAAAAGCCCACTTAGTTCCTTATTTTGTGTATTTTTACCTTCAGATGAGCCGTTTCTAAACAGCTTAGATCTTACTTTGGACAAAGTATGCTTATATCTGTTAATTAGGTTACTGGTCCTTGGGAGTTGGCTGACTTCGAAACAACTGTCTGCGCATACTTAGAGGCGTCCTTGGGGTCTGTTTTGAGGTGCATGCAGATGCTAAATCTTCATTGTCTTCTTGAGTACGAGAAGGCCCCGGCATGTCCGCATCCATAGTCAAAGACAATTTTTCTGAAATCATATAAGAAAACCTGAGTTATAATCATATTACTATTTCATGACATCTGTATTTTTACACATAATAATTTTACAACGAACCAATAGTGTTTACATCTCCAGGGTTTTCATCATTGGAAGCAATGCACAGGCATGTCCTCATCCAGGACCAAAGTATCCACAATCACAGGAACAGTTTCTGAAAGAAAAGAGAAAAACATTAGTGATAATTACTCGATATGGCATCTAGGTATTTTACTTCAAATATTTTACTTTAACTAACCAATAGAGTCTATAAGTAATACATCTTCAGAGTTTTCATTATTGGAACAAACTGAATTTCTTGACATGGGCATGTTCCTACCCAGTACATTTCCTTCAGAGTCAGAGATATTCTCAGTAGGCATTGATGCATTTTCTAAATGAAAAGAGCAAAAACAATGAGGGTATTTCCTTTCCATGGGCACTATTGTGATTCGATGATTCCACTACTACAAACCTTGGCATGGCCAATCTTCCACTATTGTTGGGATAGCAGTATGTTTCAGTAGCATTCTTGGACGAGTTTTTAGGATCTGGTTCTCGTGAAAATGTACACTACATAATCTCAATGACCGTAGTTCTTCAGGGGTCTTTCCTAAGAGATCCTCTCGTAAAGAAAATTTCATCCACTGTGAGAATCTAAAGAAGTAAACAATCTCTGTTAAATTAGGATTGCATAGACAATCAGTCTTTAAGATGTAGTTATGTGGACTCAAATTGTGCAATTTTCTAAAGAAATACAAAAATGTGCATTTATCTCCATGAAAGAGATTGGAGTTGTTACATTTATGATTACTACTGGATGTGGGTGTATTCTGAATGAAAACTGCAGCCCTTATTACATCCATTGGAAACCTACCATCAATGATTCCTTTAAAACCCATTTTCTCGCAATGTTTACATTTTTAACTGCTGTATTCTTAATTTTGTATTTGAAATTGAGTGAAAATGACTTTATAGTTAATATTCTAAAAAATTACTAACACATTACGTGCAAATAATCACAGCAAAGAAAACCATTAATACTAGAATTACTCGGAATGTTCTGTCTATCACTGCTTCGCTTTTAGCCAGTTCAGAAATTATTAATCGCATATCAATTGGGGAGTCTGCATTTGCTCTAATATTTCTTTCTCCAGTTGCAAGTTTATTTTAAATGTTTCCGGCTCCAAATTAAGTTTGCTCCGGTAGTGAACAAACTTATGTTTCGCCATCTACGTAATTTCTCTCGAAAAGTGCACGTGGCAAAATTGCCCTTTGCTAATACAGTGAGACGAATATATTTCGAATTCTATAAACTCTTGCTTAAAAATCTCAAATTCTGAAACTCACCTCTCTTGATCTGGGGAATTTAAAAAAAGACGATGGTTTCCCGACACGACAACCGTAAGAATTGCTACACCACAGTGCAGCGCAGTACGGACCACGTTTAGCGGCCATGATGAAACATGAGCAGCGCCAGAACTCGATGTACACACGAGGGAAGCAATCAACAGGCTAACGGCAGCCACAAGCCGACGGATCCGAATATTGAATCGGACCGGCCGTATAGAGCGCAGCACCATCGGGGCAAGAAACGTATTCTTAAGGGAAGATAGGGAGCTGGCTATCCTAGTATTCATCCATGCTGTTACTTTTTTATTTCACCATTTCCTTACATAAACATTAAATACTCTCACCTGAAGTCAAAAGAGCAGGCCGTTGTCTTTGGAGTTTGAAGATGGTCCAGAAATGCAATTGATATCAACATTGTACAAAACTTTCTGGTTTCTTTGTAAAGGATGTCAAATATAATATTAGTTATCCTTCTGAAGACATCTTCACTGGATAATTATTCCTCCACAATTTAGGCATGGTATAAAAGCTGCTAAAATTGTTGAAATTGGCAGTTTCCAAAAATGTTCGTATCATAAATAAATTTTATCAAAATTCTCTTCTTGAAAATGAACCGAGCATGACTTGCAGTATATTCTAAGCTGCCAGTTGTCTGTTCCCACAACTCTCATCTCCTTGTGTTCTCTTCTTGAAATTTATTTTCCATAGTTTTTCTTAAAATACACAAATGTAATTTTTTTAAATAACTTTCACGCTTATAACAAGTACACTTCTAGCGATTTGAAAACACTATTGCATCTGTGAGTGGAAGTGCTTCAAATGATGAAGATTTTCGAAAGCACAAAAGATTTCTGTAAGAACTGTTTCAAATTTCGCAGTTATAGTAACGCTTATACAGCATTTTCTTAAAAACGGCTCCAAATTTTTCCTCACAGGATGATGTTTTACTTTAATATTCTTAAAGTAAGATTTTGATTCTACTATTAGAAATTCGAAAATATGAGTACATGTGAAACTGGAGGTGTTACAGAATGGCAAAGACTTTCTCGTACTACTCTCTAATTTCGTTTCCTAATTGCTTTGGTGTGGGCTAGCTTTACGATCTTGGTCCATCCTCTTGCCAGTTACAATCTCTCGCCGCCCAGAATACGTTTTTTTGAAGTTTGTCAATTTTTCGGTTTACTAAGAGTAGATTCGAAATATTACTTTTAGAATATTAATGAAGAATAAAACTTCGTCCTATATGGAAATTTTCGCTGAATTATCTAGAACGGTTGTTATGAAAAAATCGTTTAGGCACTTGTGTAAATGCGAAATTTGAAACTATGTTTCACATCTTTGAGTTTTTGAAAAACTTCATTAGAAGTTATTTGAAGCACTTCCACTCAAAAATGCAATAATGTACACAAATCGCTGGAAATGTGCATATTATCGGCGTGAGACATATTTAAAAAAAATACATTTTGTATTTTTTGAAAAAGAAAATAATACAATGTCATCTTAAAGAGCGCAAGTAGCACTATATATATGCAAATTTTGAAGACAAAATCTGGAGCCGTTGGCGTTTGAGCGGAATTTTGAACACGTTTTCACAGAAAACCTGGGACTTAACGAGCAATTACATATGACACTATTTAATGCGCATGTACTCTTAAATGTAATCATGTGAGCAAATTGACTCTAATGTAAATATTAAGAACGTGAGAAGCTAGTCAAAAAACAAAATAATAGAGCAAGATAAATAAATAGCAACTACAGTCCGATGCAGCAGAAAAGCATCCGTGTAGGTACATGCAAAAGATTCAAATAATGCATCATAATCTTTTTCAAATAAAATTGAATTTATCGAGGCAGCATTACAGTTTGATCTGAGTCAAATAGACCGGGAGCGGTAGCTCAGTGCATCAACTGATGTTACTGCAGCGCCTCTGACCGGGAGGTCCTAGGTTCGAGTCCTGACGGCGGCACGATTTTCGACACTAGCTTTCCAGCTAGGTCGAATTCAGTCGCTGTCTGGAGGAGAATTCTAGCGGCCCGCTGCTCTGATCGGTAGTTTTTCGTGGTTTCTCCGATCAACACAAGGCGAATGCCGGAGCAGTACCCTACCAAACGGGCCAAGGAACGCGCGCGATCTTACACGCTCACTTACAGTACCACATATTCCGGGAGACCGGTCGGGAGATTAGAGCTTGTCCCGGCTGGGGCGGTGCCCGGCTGGTGGGAGAGTCCTGGTTAGGGGGAAACCCCACTAGCCGACGGTAGGTCGGTGCCGGATCTCACCAACCAGCGGGGGAAGATCACCGCCATCTCCCGAGAAAAAACATGCACTACACTAACGGGACTAATGACCAAAGCAGTTGATGCGCCCGGAAATACGAAAAAATCAAATCAAATCTGAGTCAAATAGATGTTCTTTGCTTTTCAGAACATTGGTTATCTCATAATGATCTAAACACACTCCAAATTCCTAGTTTTTACCTTGCAGGATCTTATTGTACAGCGAGGGAATCAAACAAGGGCCATGCTTACGGAGATTCGTGTATTTACGTAAGAAATAATACTGATTCTACCTTCTTGTCAGAATTCAATTTATATGCAGCTGAAAAAGTTTTTGAAATAACAGTCGTACATCTTACTACGCTCAAAATTATCTTACTTTGCATCTACAGACCTCCAACAAAGCGAGCTTTAGATTATTTCAATTTCTTTGAAAATCTAGAGATAACTCTGAACAAAATTAGTAATATCTCTTTTAAATTCATTGTTGTAGAGAGATTTCAATGTTGATTTTCTGAGCGAATCCCACGAAAAAGAGCAGTTTTTCAATTTAATTCATTCTATTAATTTAGATAATACAGTGAACGTACCCACACGGAATACTCTTAAATCACAAACAGCAATAGATCAAATTATAATAAACAAAACCACAACTAGATATGAAATAATAACGAATAATCCAGGAGACAGTGACCACGATGCACAAATTATTACAATTACTAATAACAAGAATACTGACACAATAAATAAAACACGCATGTGCAGAGCATTTACTAAATTTAATATAAAATTATTTACAGACTACTTGCTGAAGGAATCATGGGAGGCAGTTTATAACGCTATTGACACAAAAGAAAAATATAATTTATTTTTTCTCAAAGCTTTCATTTCTCTTTAACGCGTGCTTTTCTATTAAAAAGAGAAAAGTAAACATTTCGCGAAAAAGTAATACTTGGATCACACAAGGAATTAGAACATCGTGTAAAAACAAACGTACACTCTACTTTATTTCTAAACATCATAACGTATCACCCGGTTTCCATGTGTACTTCCAAGAATATAAAAGAATTTTAAGGAAAATAATAGTTTAGGTAAAAATAATGTAAAATAATGAGGATATTTTGAACGCTAGAAACAAAACTAAATCAATGTGGAAATTCGTAAAACATACGACCACGTCATCATAATATTTCGTAGAGAATGTTGTTTTAAAGGATAATGATAGAGAAATAAGTAATCCAGAAAAAGTTGCGAATATCTTCAACCAACACTTTTCTAGAATTGCGCTTGATCTCACGAAGGGACTAAAATCACAAAATTCAACATCATATGCTTCTAAAATATTCAGCATGATGTTTATTTACGAAACTTCTTCCAACGAAATCCGCAGAATAGTCAGTAAACTAAAAAATAAATATTCATCTGATTTAGATGAATTTCCGGATTGTTTATTAAAAACGTGTGCACCTGCCATTATACACCCATTAACTCACATTTCCAATGCTTCCTTGTGCACAGGAATATATCCAGATATTTTCACGACAGCAAAAATTAAGCCTCTTTTTAAAAAAGGGAACAAAAATGAAATTCAAAATTACCGGCCAATTTCTCTTGTGTCGCTTTTCTCAAAAAATTTAGAGTATAGAATCTTTTCTATGCGCGAATGGAACCTTTTCTCAGGAAAAACGAAGCGTTTTCAGACTCACAACACGGTTTCAGAAAATAAAAATCTACGGAAACTGCCATTTTTTCTTTCCTTAAATATGTTGCTTCACCAATGGCCCAAAATGAAGAACCCATTGAGATATTTTTAGATCTTTCGAAAGCTTTTGACGTTATTAACCAAAACATCTTGCTCTCAAAATTACCTTCTTATGGAATTCATGGAATTGCCCTGGATTGGATAACTTCGTACCTTAAACATCGATCTCAAAGAGGAAAAATACCGTATTGGCACGAAAGGACACTATTTACTTATCTTTCCAATGCTTTGCCAATTGAACATAGGGTCCCACAAGGTTCCATCTTAGGTTCTATCCTCTTTCTGTTGTACGTAAACGATATGCCCTCATCTATTAAAAATGGAAGAACAGTTGTTTGCCGATGACACGAATGTTCTTTGCAAAAAAAACCCATAAATAGTACAATTTCAGAAGTTTGAAATTGGTTTCGTAATAACAAATTAATAGTTAACGAAGGAAAAACTTTCTCAGTGCAATTTTGCGTTTCAAATCGGCAATCGTATACTTCATTGAAAATGAACAATATATAAGTAGCTGATGTTATGGTAACAAAATTTCTCGATCTCCCAATTCAATCAAATCTCAAATGGAATGTACATAAAACAGAATTAAACACTAAATTAAGCTCATTATGTTATGCATTCAGAATTCTTTCTATTTCTGTCAGCCTTCATGCAGCTCGTTGCGTGTATTTTGCAAATGTACTACATTCCCGCCTGAGATATGGCATAACATTCTGGCTTTCAGACATTAGGATTGCAAAGGAAAATTATCTGAATAATGAAAAAATGCCATTCACGTGATCCCTGCAAGCCTCTTTTCATTGAGCTTGGAATCTTACCATTGCCTCACCTATTTATTTACGAATCTGTAGTGTTTGACAAAAATGACTTACTTAACGGTGGGAACATATTTTCATGTAATACTGATAGAGTTACAACACTCGACGTAGAAATCATGTTCAAGTGTCAGTATCAACAGCTCACTACAAGAAATCCACATACAATATATGTAGTACGTTACTTTACAACGCATTGCCAGATGAAATTAAACAACTGAAATTGGTACACAAATTTAAGTTAAAAAAATATTTTCTACTGCAAAACTGTTTCTATACAATTAGAGACAATTAAAACCAATCCCCGACTATTAAAACCATTATTAAAACCAAGATATAGTATAATGAATTAGTTTACATTTGCCTTGTACAATTTTAAAAAAGACAAGGGGACCACACCGTGGTTAAGGGCGAAAAAATTGATTTTTGTTGTTTTTTTTTCAAATTTCGATAGGTTAAGGTATTTTTTAAGTGTCCCTAAAACGATTTCGCTGAAAAACAATTTTTCGGGCATTTAAAAAGCAATTTCTTACCACGTGCGTTTAGGGGCCACGCCCACTTTTCTGTCAGATATATCTTTAGACCTTGTATCTCACTTTTTGTTAGCTGTTGCACGATAGGGATTTTTGTTTCCAACTTCTGAGTATGTTGGCTACACTGGTAGGACAACATAACTGTAGATAACTGTAGAAATGAGAGGTAAAAAATTAGAAGACGGGAAATTGTTGACTGGGCAGGGTCGATTAACGAAAACAGAAATAGAAAATTTACAAGTTTATTATGGACAGGCAATTATAAGAAATAAAGACAATCTGGAGGCAATGAAGAGAGATGTTTGGGCCATATTTTTTCACAAGTCATCGACTGATGAAAATCCATGTCATGGATTGTGTCCAATGGGGGAAAATTCTTGGTGCAAATTTAACAGGGCACAAAAAACTGGAGAACTATATTCTCATAGAAACTCTCTTCCAGCTGCAATTATTAGTATAATAAAACCTATTTTTAGAGACCTTGCAAATCCTGACCTCTTAAAAAATGTCTGCATGGGCAAACACAGAACCCCAATGAATGTTTTAACAGTGTAATTTGGAACTATGATAACTGGGCTGCAATATTGTGACAAGATTCTTGTCGATATTGTGACAAGCCGATGCAGACAGATCTGTATCTAATATGTCTAGAAAAGCAAGACAGACATCTAGGAAGGTAAAAAGGAAATTGGAAGACATGCTAGAAGCCAAAGAAGAGCCATCGTCTGCCATGCTGCAGGACAATTCTAAATAGCTGTAAGTGATAAAAATGTACAACTTTATCTTTAAAGTCAATTTCCCGAAAACTAAAATTTTCAGTGCATTTGCCCCGTTATCTCAGAAACTATCAGAAATAATTGATTGAAACTTTCAGAGTAAATGCATGACATAAAAAGGCATCTCTGGTAGTAAAATTATTAATGTGTCTCAAAAAGGATGTTCAAAAAAAGTTTTCTTCAGAAAAAAGTGCTTTTTTTGTTAATAATTAAAAAAAGTATTTCTTAAAATCTAGAAAACATACCTGAAAAAAGTAATGTTCAGCTTCCGGGTCAATGACCTCCATCTCGATCGGGTTTTGGCCCAGTTTCCCTGATTCATTGAGCAAATGCTGAGACGGCCCCTTGATTTGCTTCTCGACGTAAATGTAGCTTCACTATGCGCACGTTTTGTTGAGCTTTCCTTTTGCTTGTAGTGGTAGTAGAGCTTAGGGTGCGTTTCAATTTTGTTAGCAATACAGAAAAATAAAATCTGTTCGTTCGTTTACCGTAACAAATATTTTGTTTATAATTCAGCAACGAAAATATTTAGTTTTTGAAATGTTAATCTCTAGCTTTTTTAAATTTATTGTTATTATTATTATTATTATTATTATTATTATTATTATTATTTCATCTTTCAACTATTAATAGTTAAACTGTTTGGAAGGGATTCTGAAACTCAAGAAAGCGTGCGCAGATGATTTTCTCCCCCATACGTCACACACAGTTTTTGACTAAATAAATAAATATGGCGTTTGTTTAATCTAATATAATACATTTAGCTCTATTCCTACCAAAATATAAAGAAAATTTTAACCGCTTTTTAGAAAATCCTATATTTTTTTTAAAAAAATGCGTAATTTGTAAGCAATATTGAGCGAAAAATACAAAAAGTTTCAATAAATGTACTTGACCTTAATGAAAGAATTAATGATGGACAACAAAATTCATTTCGAGGAAAAATATTTTTAATTTTGTATTTGTAGGAAGACGCCAAATAAAGGTCAAACTTTTGCGAATTTCGAAATTTCAGAGTTAACCGTGAAAATCGGACCTATGCCACTTTTATAAGTGTATTGTATTATATTCTTACAAGAAAATTTTTAAAAAATTTCAAGTCGTTTTTGAAAAGAAATGGAAAATATCCCGGGGGCTGTCTGTGAAGTATCCCCCAATTTTAAAGAACGTCTTTTAAATCTCAAAGCTTCGACTAGGGCCAGATACCCCGGGGAATATCCATCTGGAAAAAAAATCCTACGTATGGTTTAGGCGCTAGTAGTTTTCACAGACGGACAGACAGAAAGAAGGATGGACGGACGTTTTGTAAAAAGCTACTTTTTCGGTATTAGAAGATCTCAAAACGTATGTTCCCGTAGAAATCTCGAAATAGATTTTCCATTGCATTACATAAGTGTCCGTATTATTCCATATTATTAATAAAATAATATGGGGGTAAAAACATAAATAAAAATGTTTGGGCGGCGATAGATGGCAGCTGGCGAGAGAATGTGGAAAAACCGAAAAGCGAGACAAGACCAAAGAAATTAGAAAAGTAACTGGTATGAGAAAGCCTGTGCGATTCTGTAGCACACTAGTTTTAAATTGAAATTGTATCGTATATCTTCCACAATAACAGGTGAGGAGTTCATGCAGATTGAAAACAAAAATTGATTTTATACTTTTATTTTCGAGTAACAGACATGTAACAAAAATAAACAATCAAATGGAATTAATATGAAGATAACAATTAACATTCTTCAAGAAAGTGTAAAATTAAATGATGATCAATGTACAATGTAAATGCCAACATTTTCTGTAACCATTATTAGCATTGCAGTGAAGGGGAAGGGATCTTACTGGGCGATTTCTTCGGGAGATATTACTTAGGTACTTATATTACAATGGTCAACATTAGTAATATTGTATTCCTCGTTGTGTTCTAGTGTCGTAATGTGCTACAGCATAAAATGCTAATCTTACATTCTGAGAATATAAATTCATTACGGACATTAAAAAGCGTGAAAATACAGTAAATATCAAGCATAATTCCCTCTACTATACTAAAATAACAAATTGGAAGGTATTTAGCGCGCTCACAGGAAACAAATGAATGCTGATATTTACAGATGAATGAAATGTTTAATAATTAAAGTCTACACATATCGCGCCGGATGCTACGCCAATTGTGATTGTGGATTTTAATCCCGTGTAAAGCCTGTAATTGTGAGGTTGGATGATTGTGGCCGGGGAAGTCAAGGCAATCCACCACATACTTCGGTATTTATAACGTGGCGCGTGAAGGTCTGTTTTCACGATGGAATATGTCACGGTTCTTTGCGTCAGTGATAAATACGGTCGCGATCATGCGACATCTAGCGGCACGACCGAGAAAGACGCGAAAAGCCGTGACATGTTCCATCGTGAAGACAGGTCTTCACGCGCCACGTTATAAATCCCGAAGAATATGATATACAATTATCGTAAATCATCATCCAAGTTTTTACATCTGACTTGTAAATCCAACCATCCGTTCCCTGAATTTTATTATAAACATTCCAGTAGGTAGTGTACTCATACTAATAGCGAATCGATTTTAAAGTGAGAATAGTGAACTAAATATTACCATTCATGTTAATGTCGGAGTTCAGCCTTACCTTTGAGGCTGTTCCCTTCTAAGTGATTATGAGTTAATGAATAATGATATAGTTGATCTTGTGGAATACGTGATTGTTTTTGCGTGCCATTTACGTCACAATGATGACATGGCTTACGTTGGATTTGAATCCGCAACCTTTCGTTCACGCTAAGTGGTTGTGGTCACTGCCGTCTGCGCTAAATGAATACGAATAATAAAGCTATACGATCTAAATATTCGTCTTAAGACTCGTTAAATAACCTTACCCTTCAATTCCAAATATACCTATACATATTCTACATAAATATTTACAGTTTTCTGGCCTGTGCAACACCACATATTGATCAACGATTTCGCGATGAAGACATTTTCTGTGGAAACTTACAATGTTATTGTGATTTCACAAAATAATGACATTTAGGCAAAAACTTATCGCAAGCTCTGAAATATATGTCTAATCTTACTCCATTAATAGATCGAGAAAGTCAAACCAACCTAAAACGAAACCATACAATATGGCAATCTTTAATATCCGTGGGAATCATGACTAAGGACCGCGGTTATCTTGTGTCCCTCACCCACTACAGGACCGTGATAGTGAACGTATGATTTTCCCTTGGCAATCTGGTGCTCGTGTCCATGTTTGTCCTTAATGGCGTATACATGTTCATTGCCGCCGTGGTTGGTTACAGAAGCGAAGAAACCGGCTTTATGGTCAGAGTTGTACTTGACAGTGCGCAGGTTGCCACCCGGTTCTTGCAGCTGGTACTCTCCTTCCACTTTGTCCCCGTCGCGAATTTCCTTTTGCTGCTTGTAGTCGCCGGTGTGTTTGTCTTCTACACCATACTCGAATTTGTATTTAGGGTAAGCCTGAAATAGAGTAAATCTTATCAATATTTAAGTTATGCTGTTTGAACCCTGAGACTCATAACTACTTGGCTAATTATAAAAGGAATATTGGTAATGGTAAAAGCATTTTTACTGACAATAATTTAGTCATTTCCATGGAATGCACATTAGAGGGCATACATGTTTCAATTATTGTTTCGTAATGTTGAGTAAAAGTTACATATGTTCGAAACTCTTTGAGTTCCTTGGAGAAAGTCGCTCTTAGAAGCACATGTTTCATGGTTCACTAGAGCTAAAAGTGGTGTATAAGAAATTTAGTTTCTAGTTAATTGCGTCACTTTATTGGCAATTGGACAAATGTCATGAAGAGAAAAAATAACTTTGTAGAAAATATTCAGTAATGCAAGCTTTTCTGAAATTCGAATTGAGAATTGTAAAATGCGTTATAATGTTCTAATTCTAGTTCAGTGGCAAAATCGTTTTGACAGAGATCTTCCTACAAAGTATTACAAAAAGAATTGCTTGATATCGCGATATAGGAATGAACGTTTTCAAAATACCAGAGCCAATTCTAAACGCAATATTTATAATGAATTAATATAATCATTCTAGTACGTGTGTTATTTTACGATCATAACGCAGAAAATAAATGATCACCTGATTATTTTCATGTTGTGTACTCTCTCTTTGAATTTTCTTTGATATTTTTTTTTATTTTACGTCAAAAAACAGTTAAAAACTGCGTATGACGTGCTATGGGGAAAAGTGAATTGTGTGCACATTTTCAAAATTCTGTGATTCCTACACTAAGTCATATACTACTTAAATTTTGAATTTTGAAAGGGAGAAAAAAAACAAAAAAAACTCCCATGTAATAAAATCTATTTTCAAGGATAAATAAGCAATAAATTTTAAATTTTGAAAGGGAGAAAAAAAACAAAAAAAAACTCCCATGTAATAAAATCTATTTTCAAGGATAAATAAGCAATAAATTTTGGCTCTTATTACTTCCTGCCGCGACAACATGGAAACGATAATTTGAATAATTGTATTTCCCACTGAATTCTAGAAGACGTGCACAGAAAATGAAGTTACATTTATGTCCAGAAGCAAAACAAGGGGCCATCTCAGCATTTGCTCAATGGATCAGGGAAACTGGACGAAAAACCTGATCGAGATGGGATTAAGATATTAATAGGGTATAGACGAATATTGTGAAATACCAACGGTCTGACAACTATGCCATGGGTTCCACTTTCGTTAGAGTGAATCGTGATCACCTACTCAGTCAACCTGTTCTCCTGCTTACCACGTAATCGACAAACTCGTGCTTCTTGCCATGGTGGTCGCTGACAGTTCCATGCACTTGGGTCACTTTGCCTTCGACGGGGCCGTGGAAGATCGCGTACGACTTCCCTGTTCCATGGCCTCCGAAGCCACCTTGGGCGCACGCACTCGCCACCAGGGCCAGGGCACCGAGGATCACCTGCGAAGCAAGGCAGCAACTGAAGAACCCTGAAGCATCCCTTAAGCAGAAAATGGAAGGAGTGCTATCTGTAGCGCGAAATGGAAGAAATTTTATTCCTATTCCTCCTTGCCCATCCCACCCAGCTGAGTCTGGCACAGAGGCAGCGTTGCCGGCGTCTACAGCCCATCTGACCGCGAGGCCCCAAGGTACGAGTCCCGACGGCAGCGGATTTGCGACTCTAACTACACAGCTGGGTTCGTTTAAGCCGCTGTCTGGACAAGGAGTCTCGCGACCGGCTGCGTTGATCGGTAGTTTTCCGTGATTGCTCCGATCAATACTAGGTGGAGCAGAACCTTAACAAACAGACCGCGAGCGTTTTGTCCTTCCTCTTGCTTGTCCTATCTTCTGCCCTTATTTGCACGTACAAGCAGTAGACTACCTCATTTGTCGGGAGACCAATCGAAAGCTTAGAGCTTGTGCCTGCCGGGGGTAGTGCCCCGCTGGGATATCTGGAGGAGAAACTCACTCGCAAGATGACATGCAGCCTGGGGTTATGCTTCATCTGTCCATCGGTACCGTTTCACCGAAATCAGTTACACCTACTAACTGCTTTGCGCTTTGACAAAAACATATTTTATCCCCTTCCCCTACAAAATCTGTTTTACTTCTTCAGAAAACTAATTTTGAAAATTTATTTCTTAGTTACAAAATCGGAACATATACATAAAGCAAATTTCACTTTACTGGCTTTTTGCTCTGCATGAGATTTAAGTCAATTTCTGCTCTTATAGTTTAAGAAAAATATTAGTCTGCAAAGAAACAATTGACCCACCCTACTCTGAAGCTAGCGAAGTTTGTCTCATATTACAAAAGAAAGAAAAGATGTTTTGAAAAAGCACCTTGTTTTGATACAAAGTAAAAAATCTCTCTGTTAAAATAGTTTTTGATGGATAAATTTATAGATGATCTTCCTGATATCATCAGAGACATAATTTCTATCTACTCTTATGTATTTATACAAACTATTCGACTTAATTAACCACAGAAATTATAAGTATTTTTTATGTATGCATTACCTAAGAAACTTTACGGACAACTTTTTATAACAAACGTACTTTCTGAAAGGATGAGAATCACATGCATAGCATGCAACGCAATTTACGAGTTAATGTCATATTCAAAATAAGAAAGCTACTCAGAAATGAAACTTTAAGAATATTTGTTGAAAATAAAGTTGGTCTAATAAGTGAACTTTGCATATTGAAATAGGGCTGTCGGAAAGCCGTCATTAATGAAAACCATTATTCTAAAAGAAAAACATGTTTTAAAATATATTCGTTACTTCCAGTTTCTGGCAAATCATGCTCAATTAAGAAAGAAAATAATTAACTATATGATAAAGATCCTAATGACAAAATTTAAAATAATATTTTAATTTCGAGCACTCCAATCATCGTTTACATTATAATAAACTTATTTTTCCTGAATTAAAATTAATCCTTTGTAGAACCCTTTACAAACATTATCGAAAACATCTAGATAAAGAAACTCATCTAATAAGCATATCTGGTTATAATTCCATCTGTAAAACAAGTGATCATCCGGTCTACACAAATTATTTTTATAGTCCTGTGATAACGAACTGGAATAGTTGAAATAATAATCCCCGACGAAGACTTTACCTGAAGTCTGTCCATCTCGAAAGGGTTGAATTCCTGTGAATGCTGCTGAATCGCGTTCGGCCTTCATTATATACCAAAGTGGGTGGGCGGCATTCGGAAGAAAGACCCCCGTTCACCTGGAGCCGTTACCGAACGGACCTGCTCTACAGAGTGCAATGACACCTACCTACTATTCGCATACGTAACGTGCAAGGCTGACTGCTGATCCGAAATTATGGGCATATGCCAACTTGTTTTCCGGAATGTGGGAAACAAACTTTAACGCATAATCCGAAGCCAATGGCTATGTACCCTATCATTCTAGAAGTAGCATGCATTTGTCCATCTCTAAACAAGACACTTTAGCATTCGAGTCTCGGAGGAAATGTGTAATACCTGAAGAATTTTTTTGAAGTCCAGGAAAAGTAAGGTTTCTGAAATGCGGAAAAAGTCTGGATGTTTTGTAGTATTTACCATAGTTCGACATACGAAGTCTTTCTATACTTTTCAGCAATAAATGTATAATTTATATCCATTGAGCATCCATAAATGCATCATGTACATTCATTGGAATGATGGAAAATGCAGCCTCGTTCATCCTCCCAAACACAAATCCTGTAATAACAGTGATTCGACTAACTGATTCGTTTAAAAAACCGTGGCCATTAATAGCAGTCACATTAAAAAAAGAGAATTCTACAAAGAAAATATATGAACTATCTTCATTATTTAATGCAATCGTCCACGTAGAAGAACGAAGACAACGAACCGGCCCAGTTAGATGCAGAAACTGTCAACGATATGGACATACCACGAAAAACTGTGGTGTACCCTAACGTTGTGGACGGTGCTCAGCAGAACAGCATACCTCGCAGTGTACTTCTTCTGAAGAAAACTGTGCAAATTGTGAGTTTACAAATGCAGCTCATGCATCCTCTAGTAAACAAATGTCCTCCATTCATTAACATTTTTACATAAAAAAAGAATACCTTCACCTAATTCTACTCATCAAAATTCTTTTCACACTAATGAAACTTCTCAAAACAGACACACTCCTCCTTTACCACAACATTCTAACTACCATCACCCTCCAGCACAATCTTTATACTTAGAAAAAGTTAAAAATACCCCGAATTATAACACTTCTTATACACACCATATTAATACTCAACATCACTCATATCTCAGATACAATCTCTAATAACATCCTTATTACTAACCTATTACCCACATTAATACAAAACGTTATTCAATCACTCTCACATTTTACTCCTTAAATATGCTTTATTATGGAACCAAACCCAAAACTTAAAATACTCTCTTGGAATGCAGATGGTATTAAAAACAAAATATCCTTATTATCTTACTACTTAAAAATACTTAAAATAGACATAGTCTGTCTGCAGGAAACCCATTTATCTTCTTCCAGTAAATTTTATATACCTGGATATTTTATATATCGATCTGATCGTACAACCACACATTCCTTTGGAAGAAAAGGTAGTGTTGCAATGGCAAAAAAGAAGTCCATCGAACATTACCAACTTAATAATCTTCAATCTAGCACATTTGAAAATATCCGGATTATTCTCAAAACAAAAGAAATTCCATATTAACAAATTTCTTCAATTTACAAAAAAACAAATATATCTTATAAAATCAATGATATTTTTCATTTTTTCAATTCAAATAAACCCTCTTTCATCTCTGGGGACTTAAATGCAAAGCACAATGTATGGGGAAGCAGATTAAATAATTCAAATGGACTATTATTACTCCAAGATATTACAAATTTTAACTTAATTGTTCATTCCCAAGATTCATCAACTCATTTTCATATATAAATGATATACTATCAGATATAATAGATTTCGGAATTTCTAAAAACATATACTATGTTACAACCGATGTTTTAAATGTACTTTCTTCTATCTTTCACGTTCTCTATTTCTCCAATACAATCAAAACCTAAATATCCATTTCACATACAAAAAATAAATTGGCCATTTTTTCAAGATCTAGTTACTCATTTTCTATCCCCTATTCCTAAACTTCAAACATCAAGTCAAATAGATCAATACATCTCACCATACGTCATACAATTTTGGACGCTATTGATTTGATTGCATCCTCATCTCCTAAAATTGATACTCGTCCACCAATCCCACTTTATATACATAGATTAATTCTACATAAACGTTAAGTTATAAACTACTGGTTAAGACATAGATCTATTTATCTGAAAACTTATTTAAACTTCTTAACAAAACAAGTTCGCCAACTTTTATACTTACATCAATCTAATCACATTCTTCGTCAATCATATTACAATAACATACATGATGCATGTCTATGGAACACAACCCGTAAAAAACTCAAAAAACTACAATCATTCCTCCCCTACTTGATCAAAATAAATACATATATCAACCCCAAAACAAATGTGAAACTTTCTCTAAATATATATCACAAACATTTACTTCTCATTCTTCTACTAATATTCAACACGACACTTCTGTCTTATCACAAATAGAGAATACATTTTCATTCACTCCCCGTGATGTATCTTTTATTTCACCTTTTGAGGTACTTAATTTTATAGATATACTAAAACTAAAAATTTTCTTTTGGACCTGACCTAATTTCTCCATATATCATGGAACAATTCCATTTTCCAGTAATCATTCGCTACACTGCTATTTTCAGTTCCTGCCTTAGACGTTCTTACTTCCCTAATGCATGGAAAATAGCACATGTAATTCCCATAGTCAAACCTAACAAATCCACTGAAAATCCTTTAAATTATCGACCAATTAGCTTACTATCTTCAATTGGTAAAATATTTGAAAAATGCATTAATTACAGACTAAATAATTTCTTAAATTCAGTTAATTCTATACCACATTTCCAATTTGGATTTCGAACCCTTTTTTCTACTAACCACCAAATTCTCCGTTTAACAGAAGAAATTTCATAACTATCAATATCTTTGTGCAGTTTTCTTAGATATTGAAAAAGCGTTTGATACAGTATGGCACCCTGGACTATTATAAATACTTTCTCTTCTAAAAGTTCCCCTCTATTTATACAATTTAATCAAAAGCTTTTTTAAAAATCGTATCTTTCATATTCGTTTAAAACATCTTTCATTTGCTAAGTCAATCCATGCCGGGGTCCCTCAGGGAGCAGTACTATCTCCTACTCTTTTCAACTTATTTTTTTATAATTTTCCTACTACTCTGAAGACTTCCATAGCTTTATTTACTGACGACTCAGTTATTTATAGCACTAATTCAAATTTACAAACCGCAATACCATTCTTACAAACCCATCTAAATCTATATATTTAAAAAAATAAGGTATTCTGCCATGGCTTCGTTTAGAGCTTCTACTGAACCGATTGTAGTATTTTTTCCTTTAAATGAAAGAATGTGATCCTTAGATGTGTTATCCGATATTATTTGTGTTGATTAACCAAGATTTACGATGTAAATTAATTGATTATATCATTCTTTAATAGTACGCTTATCAATAGTCAATTGTTTTCTTCCAAAGGGTGGCTGTTTCAAAATCGATATATCTGAGTCGATAGATGTCCACGCTGCTTTATGTTTTGTTTTGATTGTTGAGATTTGTTTACAATTCGTCAAGGTTTTGTTTCAGTGTAATAATTGCATTGTGGCGTAGACAGTTTTCCTGTATTTGCTTTTGTGGTGTATTTTGTAGAAAACATTCGGACAGTGGGTTTTGCTCGGTTGTACTGAAGTAGTGAAGTTGTTCACAGGTTATGTCGAATTCCGAATCGTTGCCCACGCGCCCCAAAAGACGCAAACGTACATTAACTGGACGCAGGGAAAGAGAAAGTCAGCGTAAGTGTCGTGTTAGTGAGGTCATTTCTTTTTCTGCTGGGGCGTTGACTATGAAATTTCAGTTTTGTTCTGCTTTGTACTTCGCATGTGAGAGAAATTCTGCAAACGAGTTTACTCTGTCGCTTAAATGGGAAAATAAGTTTATCTTCGAGCAATATACCAGAAGAAATCAAAGTTGTTTATAGGAGATAATGACATCAAAAAACTTTAGAAATAACATCCGTCAGTATAATAGTGCTCTTTCTTTTGTGTCATTTGGCGCCGATATTGCATTGCCACCTGACCAGGTGGGATACACGTGTATGGGCCACACGTGTTCAAAATTTTGGAAACTCCACATCACAGAGTATCTTCGTTATACCCTGAAGATCCAAATAATGCAACATACATTAGTCTGGGCACAGTATTTTACATTTCTCTCAGATCTCACCGTCAAATTTTGACGGGTTTTCACTAGTCTTATTTAAAGTAGGGCTTGCAACTGGCATATAAGATTCATCGATTCAAAATGTAACGCAAAAACTTTTTCCTTAAGACACATATAACATCTTACCTCCTTTAAGTTTTCATAATGACAATATACCCTGGCTTCCTTCAAATGAACCTGTAAACTATTTAGGCGTATCAATGGACAGAAGACTTCACTGGAAAAATAATATTCTTCATAGAATATCTTTAGCAAAAAAACGTTGGCACCAACTTCTTCCTTTAATAAAATACTCAAATTCCCTTAACGTCAAAACCAAAATTAGAATTTATCTAACGATGATCCGTCCCATTCTCACATACGCCTGTCCAATCTGGGGTTCCGCTTCCAAAACATCGATTAACAAAATTCAGGTATTTCAAAATTCTTGCCTCAGAACTTGTTTAAAAGCTCCATGGCTTATTTCTAATGAACAAATTCATAATGAATTAGACATTCTACGTATCAAAAATTATTTTCTACAGCTCTCCACAAAATTTTATTCTCATATATATCATCTGCACTCCATTTTCAGCTAGGTAAACATAACCCTCACCAAAACAGAATAAAACGTAAACTTCCGAAACATTTCTTCCATCCTCCTTATCATTTCTCATCAACAATGAAGCTCACCTATAGGAAATTATGTTCATTATTTTTCGAATGATGCATTAGCTACATTTTGTTTCTCCTTCAACTCTTATAATCGAAAATAAGTTGTATCTTTTCTTAACCTTCTGCCAAAAGCCTCACAGGCTAACGCATGTAAATATTCAATAAAAAATCACAATTTTTTGCCGGTGCTTGGCGATTATTGGAATACATGTAAATGCGGGAAAATTTTAATTAATTGCTCAGAGATGTGGCAGGGCTCTTGCCTCAATAAACATCGCTTGTCAGACGAATAATTGGAAGAATTAGACATACTAAAACTAATACACATCCTAGAAGTAATAAAATGTACAAGTCAAAAGACATGATTTTGTCAATATTTTTTTTATTTATTCAAGCTTGGTCTTTGGTCTTCTGCAGCCGCATAAGACAAACATATTGATACAGGATATTTAGAAGATGCATTATATACAAAATTTTCATTTTAATTTGATACATAATATACAAAATTCTAGGTAGAGATACAATACAATATTGGGGTATACAGTTGATAAAGACAAAATACTCCTCAGTTGGTGCCTATGGACGGTCGAAAAATTATCTAGGTTACTTTCGTTTCTATCTCTTGCGGCAAGTATTCCTCTTACCTATGTGAAAGTAGAGTGGTGAAGGAATATTTAATATTTTAGAATGGAATTTTATGGATAGGAGGGAAATTGGACGAGAATGGGTGTAATGCCAGGTTCATTATGTAGCTGTGCATTTCGAATGTACCAAAGAGTTTTTGTAGGAACGTATTTCGAAAAACTTGCATTTTGTTGATGTTAGTTATGGTTGCGGCAACGTAGGCTGGAGAGACTTAGAAGAGTATGGGACGGATCAATGATTTATAAAGATGCCTAGCCACATGTAGTTGTGGGTGGGGGATGAGTCTTTGGAGAATGCGAAATAGTCGATGGACTCTATTAGTGACTGGCGCTTTTCGGGGTTGAATATTTTTTCGCTTTGTAAGTCTTTTGTCAAGAACTCCAAGGTATTTGACAGTTTTATTGGGAGGGAGCCATGTCATGTTGTGTGATCGATTTTTGAGATTTGAAGGATGTCTGGTCTACGGAGAGTAAATATTTTGCCTGCCTTTTATTTGGAGATATTTCAATGTGCCATATTGTAGTCCAGTTGGAAAAAATATGAGGTGATGTTGAAGATGTTTCACTGCAGATTCAAATTGCTATTGGGTTAATAAAATGTTATACCAATGGCAAACCGGGAGCGGTAGCTCAGTGCATCAACTGATGTCGTTGCAGCGCCTCTGACCGGGAGGTCCTAGGTTCGAGTCCTGACGGCGGCAGGATTTTCGACACTAGCTTTTCAGCTAGGTCGAATTCAGTCGCTGTCTGGAGGAGAATTCTAGCGGCCGGCTGCTCTGATCGGTAGTTTTCCGTGGTTTCTCCGATCAACACCAGGCGAATGCCGGAGCAGTACCCTGCCAAACGGGCCACGGACCGCGCGCGATCTGTCCTTCCTCTTCCTTGTCCTATCCTCTCCCTTTACACACACACTTACACTAACATGCACTTCACTACCACATATTCCGGGAGACCGGTCGGGAGCTTAGAGCTCTTCCTGGCTGGGGCGGTGCCCCACTGGTGGAAGTCCTGGTTAGGGGGAAACCCCATTAGACGACGGTAGGTCGGCGCCGGATCTCGCCATCCAGCGGGGGAAGATGACCGTCATATCCCGAGAAAAAAAACATGCACAACACTAACGGGACTAATTACCAAAGCAGTTGACGCGTCCGGAAACACGAAAAAATCAATCAATCAATCAATCAAATACCAATGGCAAACAGTGCTATTGCAGTATTTTGGGTGGTTGGTATATGAGACGTGGAAACATTGAACAAGTGGAGGGTGAGGGTGGATCCTTGAAGTACTCCTGCTTTGATGATGAAAGATGCAAAGAGAGCTCTCGGAATACGCACAGAAAAAGTGAGCTAATTAAGAACAATTTCTATGATACATGAGTGATAAAATGGGGTACTGAGGAGTTTAAAATATAACCGTGGGTACCAAATGGTAACGAAAGCTTTAGCTATATCCAAACTAGTGGTGCCATAGAATGACACAGACTTTCTGGTACTAGTTAGTTTTCTAATTTCTTTCGTCTGTGCTAGCTTTTCAGTCTTGAGAAGAAATAAGAGGTCATCTTCGTCAACATATTACACTAATATGTTGGCGAAGATTATCTCTTTTATTTCTTCTCATAAGAACGTCAACAACACCAAATCAGAATTCCCACAATTTTCAGTCTGGGCCCATATTCATGCCAGATGCCTTCTATTGCCGCATGCATTTTTTTCTTTTTTAATTTTCTCAATTTTTCGGTTTCCTAATAGAAAGACCAAAATATTACTGTAAGAATATTATAGAAGAGTAAAATCTTGTCCTATGTGGATATTTTTGTTAAAGAATTTTGAGCCTTAATTAAGAATATGGCGTTTAAGTGCTACTGTGAATGTGAAATTTTAAGCATTTTACAAAGAAAATTTGAGTTTTCTAAAAACTTTAATGAAAGTCAATAAAAGTACTTTCACTCACAAATGCAATAATGTGCATTGCTGGAAATGTGCATTTCAAGATAACAGATTTTTTTGAAATCAAGTTAAATTTTGAAACAACAAAAGAAAACAACAAAATGAATTTTATATCATAAATTAAATTTATTTTA